>BOPN01000358.1:282617-310117 GCA_017312705.2 Penaeus japonicus
ATTCCATAACTAACATCAAGTAGAAACAGTTATATCATATGTATTTTTCATATAAGGTCTCATTTCTTACTTGTCATCCCTATTTCTTTGAAAACAATTATTGTCTATATTTTCAGTAAAGAAAAAAAGTACTGAATTACTTTTACAGTATTTATAACTAAGTTCAACATAATGTGATGCTACTTTGACAGCTAGTATATTGTGCTTTCCAATTTCTTCAACTTGTAAATCTGAATCAGAATCTGCAAGAGCAAGAGATCTTAGGTGCTGCAACTGAATTGCATTTTTTTTTTCTTTTTTTATATTCTTTCTTTAAGTTTACATGTCAACAACTTTGTTCTACACAGAAGGCAAACTGATAGCAATACTACTGATATACATATTAATATTGTATCAAGCATTGCTCATTTCAGATTGCTCTGAATTTTAAACTACAGTTACAAGTCATATTTTTAAAAATCCCTTTGCCTTCAGTGTTAGCATATAAGTGTTAATATTATTGTGTCTATGTGTAACTGGATATGCGTAGTTATGTATGGGTACTTTTGTCTATATAGTAGCATAGAAATAAGCAATTCTATGTAGACACCTAAGGAGAGAGGACATTATGTATGTATATATATATGTGTGCGCATCATATACATGTACTAATTTTTTCATTACAGTTCCTTCTTAGAAGATTCATCTATGAAGACCTAGAGAATAACATAAATTTTGGTTACAATATTGAGCCACTCCCTAATATATGCTGTATACTTTTCCTTAGTACATATGATGAATAATAACATAATCCTTAGCATTTTTCCATTTAAAATTCAAACAAAAGAAATCTTATATACAAATATTACAGTTTACTCTTTTGTGAGACCTGGCATAGAAACTATGAAAAGCAAAGATAAAATAAGAGTTACCAGACAAGTATATATAAAAGGAAAATGTACACCAATACCAGATACTAATCCAGACAAGAACATCCCAGGAGAGAACCTATGAAGGAAGGGGTTCAAGGAAATCTCTTTCAATGACAACCTCTATGTGTGCCAGGCTGGAGTTAGGTGGGGTTGAGGAGCCCGATGTAGCTGAGGGCCCTGAACTAGGTAGGGATGTGGAGGAGGGGAATGATGAATGGATCCCTGGGGGAGCCTGCCCGATTGTGGCTGCTGCCGGTGTGAATGACGGGGAGGTGAGGGTGTTGAAGAAGGGCTGTAGATCTAGGAGGGTTGATATGCTGGGCATTTTCAGCAGCAGTTCCCCAGGACGGTGTTCCAACATCTTGTTCTTTCCACTTCCAGGCTGAAACAATAAAATTAAAATAAACCCTATTGTAATATCCCCAAATTCCAAAATAAGTCTGCATGATTCATACCTGCAAATAGTCTATGAAAGACTTTCTTACCTTATCTGCCATAAGTTTTGCAATCCTTGCAATATGGGGAACAAAATCACAGCTTTTGAGGAGGATGTTGCCAGCTCCTTCAGTCTTCTCTTCCACTTCAGTTGTTGGAACTGGACCGACAAAAGCCCATCGGTACCTTCAAATATCAAATGTTGATAATATAAATAGATTTCTAAGCTAGTGATTCTTAACCCATTCAAAAACAATATTCAATGAAAGAAAATTTTAAGGCTTCAATATGCAGAGACAGATTCTACCCTCACTGTTCCTCAAAGGAGGAAATGAGGGAAAAATGAGGGGAAAAAAAAAAATCACAATAATACATTTCTGTGTAAGGATGTGTCCCCAAGACTGTTGACAACTACTCACATTTGGAATTGTGGCAGATGCTGGGCTGGAAGGGCAAGCATCAAATCTAACAGCTTACATGCTGCTAGGTACAAGGTCAACCAGGCTGGATGGTTGTGAGCGTTTAGTCCGTTCTGTGAGCTAAAGACCCAAGATGAATCTAGGGTTGAAAGGCGCTTCAAGTGTGAACTGGAAGAAATAATGTTAATATTAACGCACAGTCTTGCAATTCAGGAATCATATCCAAATGCAATCCTGCTGTCTGAAACTGAAATTAAGGAAAAGAAAGACAAAAAAATTAAATTTAAAACCATCAATCTTATAATTAGAATATCACATCCTTTAATCTTTAACATCCAAAGAAAGTTATTAATTTTCTTTATTTCATAATGATTGTTAACTGTTCATAAAGATTCAAATATCATTCCACAGTCAAAATAAAAATGTTAACACCTAACATTAAGATTAATCATAATACCAAATACTGTACAAAGCTAGCGCAGTTTGCTTTAGCATACGCCCTGACATTGATATACTTAACAGATCAAAAAGAGAAAGCATAAAGACAGAGGTTACATAAATCAGGAGAAAAGATAATACCCCACAATGTCCAATGACAAACACATTGATTCATGAATAAATACATAAATACATCTTTACAGTTTCCAATGACATTCTATAACTGGCCACTCTCCCCATGTCTCTGTAACTACATTCCTTCTTGTTCTGGGATAAAAGTATAGACTCTGAAGAAGGTAAAACAAAGGTTAGAATTAAAAATCATTGCTATTTTTACACATCTCTTAAACATGTAGGTAAAAATGGTGTGCATATCAAGGTGAAACCTATTCCTGTAGATTATTCCTGTACATATCATAATACCAAGCTAATTAAGACACATCTTGGGAGAAAGAAAGAAAAAGAAAAAAATCATGAATAATGTTTCTTAATCTATTTGGAGTTAAAATGTACGTCAATCATCCATCTTTCAAGAAGTCATTGGATGTGTACTAAGTCTATAGGACATGGCATAAAACAAAAATTTGGAAGAGTCGACTTGAGGATGGGCTGAGTGGGGTTTGATTAAACATAAACTAAACTGAAAAAACAAGAAAGACAAAAGGAATAGAGAGACATGAAAGCAGAAGAGAGGATATGCTTGTTTCTGATTTGCTGCTTTGGATGAGCTGCATTTAAATGTCAACAGTAAGTAACTTTGTCATAAAGTCTTATCAATAAGGTAGCATGTGCTGCTTTTGCTTTCAAGCTTTGGGAAAAGATATTAGTCTGTTTTATTTATAATAAGTTGTTAACAACCAACCCAGGTTCCTTTTTTTACTACTTTTGCAATTTGAGATTATGCATAGCATCAACTTTACACTGCCATAAAATACTATTAACATTTTTTGCAGCTATATCATTTCATAATTCACTAAATAAGTTCAAGTACTGTTTTTTAGAGTAATGCAGTTTACATTTCTTTGTATATAAAAATAAATAAATAAACAATAACAATAAATTCAGGAAAAAAATGTAACACAATAACAGCAAAGTGCCAACCTTCTAATATGAAATAAGGGCTCATTTTCTAGGTCACATGTAAGTGATGCACATCAAACCCACCCTCACCCTTTGACAAGATTGGTAGCTTAAGTCATATGCTTCTTAAATGAAATGAGTGTTGAAATTTGGTACTTTAAGTAGTATGCCACTCAACTGAAAAGTGTTCGACCACCCAATACAGATTACAATTTTCAAAATATATTTGACACTAGAATCCTCCATGAAATCAACATAGAGTTTAGCATTTGGCCTATTCTATGATAATTTTGTGTAATCTAATGAAAAATTTATGGAGTCATTCAGAAGCCTATAGCTGCCAACAGCAATTTCAGTATAATCATGTAACTTTCCCATCTAATGCACTTGTTGTGGACTTACCACATTTACTCAGGGTTGCTAATTTTTGGAAAAGGGCACTATGTTGACTTTTGATAATTCTTACATATTTTGTTCCTAAGTTGCTTCTTGTGATTAGCTGGTCACATGCAAATAATCAATTATCACTAATAAAACTGTGCAATTTCAAAAGTTGGTAACCCTAGTTGAATCAGGGACTTGCTGGAAGGAATCTCTCACATTTACATAATGTCTTAGGGTTAGATTGGGTTTGGTATGCATATTTCCTAGAATATAAACAATGATGGCAGTGTATTGAAACTTTTTCATAAAATGACTAGATGACAGTATCACTAGTCTTTCTTTAAAGGTCTAATGTCTATCTGTCCTCTTTTCTCTGTAACAGAGTTCAACACCCATGCAGAGCGTGCACAGTATAAAAATGTCTGTGGGGACTAGTGGCAGCAGTTCTGAATAATGAATCCAGAATATCAAATAAGGCACTCTTGCTTTATGCCAAATATGGTAACTGACACACCACTGACACATCATTATTACAAATACATCTACCAATGATGAAATCAAGGCTCCACATAAAAAGCTACATCTTACCTCAGAAATACTGATTTCTCTTACACACCTTTGGAAAATTTCAAGGAAATCTCACATCTAAGATAAATGGAAACATTGTTTATAACAAAGTACAAGTACCAGATGTAAAATAAATTCTACATTTGCATTCAAATGTGCAGAAAATTCATTCAACTACTGACAATGTTGGTACCTTGGGAAAATAATGATGTGCATACAGAATGAAAACAGAGTAACATCAACTGAGAGAAAAAATGAGAAATGTGTGTTCTGTAAATTAATGAAATCTGATATTAATGCATGTAATTTAAGACTGTCTACTCCTAGAATTTTAACGGTTTTTATCATATATGATTAATCTTCTAGATACAATCTATATGAGAATATTAACTTGTACATGCATTTCTACATAAAATTTGCATTGTCATATTAGTCTGTATTCATGCTATGGTGCAATCATGCTTTGTAATTTTTTATTATTTGGTTAAAATATTTCTAGGATATACATAACTTCTCTATAAGCTTATGGGTGAAAATTGGGTTTATCCTATTTCTGATTTTATCATCTTTAGTAAAAACAGTAGAACTATATAATTACATTTATTCAATAGTGAAACTCCCAATTTAACTTGAATTTACTCATAATATTTTATTTACATATCTTTTAGTATGAGAAAAAGCTGGTTGTCAATGAATACCCAATACAATATATATATATAAATATATATATATATATATATATATATATATATATATATATATATAAACACATTTATATAATATAAATAAATACCTGAACTACCAACACAAGACGCCTACCTTTGACTATGAATCATCATCAACAAGAGACAGTGAAAGCAAAGAAATACCAATCATTCACCACAAGAGTCAGGCAAAAAGAGTTAATCAACTATAGAGTATCTGAGCACAGCAGCAACTGGAGATGAATGAACGAGCAGATGCATAGTTGCAAGACCAGCCTACTGGAGGAGACTATCCTGTATCTACCAGTTATTACCTGCCCCCTTTCTTGCTGTACGGTCACCAACGCACCACCACCATCAACAAACGCAGAGGAGGGAAGAGATATATATAATATTATACATTGCACTTCCTCTAAGCACACAGAAAGTCCTCTAAAAGCCTGTATGCAGTAGAGGAAAACTTAAAGGGTAAGTATTATCAAATGTATAAATTGAAATTTAAGTTCTGTAAGTTGTTGTCTGTTTTGTGAAACTTACAGTTTCACATTCTTAGCATCTACTTACAAAGTGAACAGTGTGGTGATAGGCTACCTTTGTAATTGTTGTGCCTTCCATTACTTCTACAAAAAACAAAGCCTCTGCACCAATATTCATAAATCAACCAAACTTAATTTCTGTGCAGCATTAAGAGGTGCATCATTACTTAAAGGCTTGCTGATTTCCAACCTCATTCACCAAGAATTTCCAAACCAAATCATACCTGAACTGTTCTGTATCAGTAGCTAATTCTTGCTCCATCATGAGGAACACCTGCACCAGCTCTGTGATGATCACAGGCCACAGCGAAGTCACACCACGTGGGGACATCCTCAGGAGGAGGACACGGAAGCACAGGAGCACTTGGGCTACAAGGGAGGGCACCACTTGGCCCAGCCGGGTCACTTCAGCCAAACGCTCTAGAATTCAGGCATATTGCATTAATATTCTACAAAAATGGTCCATATACATTTTCATTTTAACATTCATATTTCTTTACTATTGATTTAAACTTATCACCTCTTTATTCCTAATTTCTGATTATTTCAAATCTTAATTTGTTTGAAGGTAAGTCCAATAGTTATGAAATAGAAGGGGGGCAGGATATTATTTATCTATGAAAAAGTATTGACTTCCCATCTTGCTGGAGTACAGGTCATGTTTTTATTATCAATTTTGATGGAACTAGTCTAGTTTTCTTCTTAAAAGGTATGAGAGGGATGTATTTCTTTCTTTTTTTTCACCCTAGGTTTCAATTTTGAAAGCTTTTTTTCTGTTTTTCTCATTTCTAGTAAATGCAAGCCAAAAAATACAAAATACTGCTGCAATCACATCCTTAGATAATGCTTAAGGACAAGTGGCTACCAATGAGACCCTAAACTGAGCATATGAATGAGTCAGATTGAGATATATAGCCTGTGTGTATGCATGTATTTGTGCATATACAGCATATATCTGTATTGTGTGTCTTTGTGTCCATGTAATAATACTCCTCTTATACCTAATACATGTAACCCCATACAATCACTCATTGTCTTTATCATATTTCCTTATGAGAAAAATTAATGTGTTATCTGACATTTCCTTATCTGTATGTTTTCCATGGAATGTACCAATTGGATAATGGTAATTATTCATATGACAACTAAATAATGAGATATATCTATAAATAACAACTCATAACAAAATGGCCTTACCTTGGATATCTGGTATATGTCGCATGTACTGATCAGTTTCTGAGCAGAAGATGGTGAATGCCAGCCTCTTTAGCAACCCTGCTCTAATTTCATACTCTGACTCCTTGCTAGAGAAGAGACTCAATGATCCTCCTTGGGACATGGATACGCGAGCTGAAAGGGAGACCAAATGTACGAGTTACTCAGGTGTTCCATCAAGTGCAGCCAGAAAAAACATTTTCCAAGAAGAACACAATTGAAGTATATCTTGTATTTCTTTATATTCAAGTTCATTAGCTCGTATGTATCATTGTCTCCTTACTCAATAATTCTTTGAACACAGTCTTGTCATGTGTACAAAGGAAATCCACTATAGTCCGCCAGTAAGTCAGTATAGGTGGAAGCATCATGAACGCTTGTGGGTCCAGTAGAAGATCGATAACATCACGTCGCCAAGCTCGGAGAGTGTACTGGTAACCCGAAAGCGATGACAGCAACTGAGAACATGCAGCAAATGCAGGCATGTTGGACCGTCTGAAACAAAGCCATATTGTAAAATTAATACTCATATGTGTGTGCACATATAAATGGAAATAGACAATATAGTATACTGAACTTTGTTTAATGTGACAAATAACATTTTTCAATACACATGATTATTCAGATATATTTCAAAATAGCAAAAAAATAGATTAAAGACTAGATTAGCAATAAGCTTTGACATAACTCTGTAATAAATAAGATTTCATGAGGCTAGACTCATAAATAATGCTGCCATCAGGTTAACTCTGGCGAGAGCCACTGGCATGGCTCATGCCAGAACCTACACAAACTAAGAAAGTAAAATAAGTAATCAGTAAACTTTTGTCCAGTCTTTTTTCATATCTGCAAACCAACAAAAAATGCTAGAAAAATATCTGTTAAGAAATGTAAAACTTACGTATGGTTACGCAGATATGGAACAACATTAGCCATGATGTTTGTGAGCAAAGGAACAACCTTGTCTTTTTCCTCACTCACATATAGTACATCTAGTAGGGGGGCTAATAATTCTGCAAGGACACTTAATGCTGCTACACTGTATGCTGAGGCATCTGGAAAGAGAGGCAAAATATTTAACACAAAATTCCTTTACTCTTTCAAAGCCCCTAGAAATGATTAAAATGACTCAGGCAACATAAAACAAATCAGTTTAGACGAGAGGAAAAAATCATTCATATAAAACTTAATCTTACCATTCATTCCATCTTTCTTCTCTGTAGCATCAGTCTTGACAGTAAGATTTCGTCTCAACCATGTAGTAGCCTCAAGACAGGACCCTGCAATGCTACTACAGCACTCCAACAACTTGCTAGACACTTCCTGAAAATCAGTTTTCACAATGAATTGTCATATAATTTGATTAAATCAACATCTGCAAAGTATGGCAAATGCTACAAAAGTTGTTTTTAATTGCAATGTATACAATATTTGCTGAATTAACATGTATATCAACTAACCTGAAGTTCCTTCATATCTTTTTTCTCCTGAGGAGCAGCTGCTCTCTGAACAAATTCATTTAGTGTTGCTAGAAGAACAAGCTGGGCAGGAGGTGACAGGCCAATAGTTCCTTCTTTCACCATAGTCAACAGCGGTCCCCAACATTCATCTAGTTGTGACCCTGGACACTGCTGCACATACACGTAGAACACTTGTAGGACACTAACCTCCAATGGCAGGCCCTGTAAATTAAAAATACAAAAGAAAATATTAAACTGTAGGTGCCAAGAGTGCATGTATACATGCACTGACTGGAGTAAATAGGTAATGGAATTCTTGGTGACAAAGCACCATCTATCTGTAAAACAAATCAATAAAATCAAATCATATTGGATAATACATGTCCCCAGCATCAATGATTTACTAACACTATAAATGTCAATATCAAATACCAATAGAAATGATTCTTAACTCTGCAATATAAATAACAAATAACCCACTGTGTTTGTCTTATATACAATATTTTACTGTCAGCATGTTATCATATATGCTGTATATTTCATATCCAATTTATTTCCCACCTCTTCCAGGATGAAATTGAATAAATAAATCTAACTATAAATCTAACTGCTAAAGACTTTACAAAAATATAAGGGAACTTAACTGCTGAGCACCATCAACTATTGGTGGTTGCTTTACCACCTGTTTCACAGTCGCTACTAGTGTATGGAGAGGTAACACTCGTAGCAAAGACATCATCTCTACCAGAGCTAACTGGTGTGGGCTTCCACTCCACAATAATCCTCCCACACCACTTTGTTTGTTGTTGACATTGGAGTCATTATTAAGAGAAGCATTACTGTTTGCTCTGAAAGATGATGCAGCAATGCCAACCCCCTGTAAGAAAGTAATGGTGTTTATCAAATTGTCTAACAATTTACTATTCATCAACTACATAGTGCTGTGTCTTGTTTGTGACATATTTTCAATGGTCTTTATTACAATTATTAGATCCATTATAGACATGAAGCACTAAAAGTAATTTAATTGTTGAATTTACCTGCCAAACAACACTGATAGCTGCCAGTAGATGAGGGGTCTGGTGGTGACAAATGGGAGATAAGAGCTCTACAATATGCTGCCTCACAGCCCTTCTGCTGCCCAGTACAAATGCTGAATCTTGATCGTGTCCTGTAGCCACCCATAAAGCCAATAGGGCTGAGATGATTCTCGGCAGATGGCAAAGGAGAGTATGGCGAGCACAAGCAGTTGGGTCTAACCCACTGCTGTCAACTGGAGCATCCAGGATTTCACCCACTGGAGAAAATACATGTAGCAAATTGTACAATATCTGCCCAGCAGTCTGACCTGAAGCAGGTGCAGATGATGCAGGTAGAGATGACGATGACCCAAAAGCAGGTGACTGTGTTGGATCTAAGAGGCAATAATGCACAATAGTTGTAAGACTCTGCAGAAGGATGAGTGTATAGTCAGGTGGAGCATGAGGTGGTACAGCACCAGGCAGATAATAATGGGCCATTCCTTCTAGAAGTTCACATACATGGTATGTTACAAGCAAACTGTTATTAGGGAGTGATGGGCCCATATGAGGCAGTGCTGCAGTAAACAGGTGCAACCAAGATCCATGTAAATGCCGAAGATGCTGCTGCTTTAGTGCTACAGTGATAACCTCCATAAACATTGGCTGTGCGGGGATTGGCTGACCAGGCTGATATTTAGTAGTGCTAAAGCCAGTATACTTCATGCTGACACTTGGAGGATCCCTCACCACTGCACCCTCCAGTCTATCAGCAGCCAGTGTGTCTTCTAGGCGGATAAGAGCCAGGGTTAAGTCCATCACTCTGGCTAAGTATGTTTCCAAGCGATGCACAGCACTAGTCTGGTTGAGTGATCCACAATTGTATTCCTGGACTTCTTCTGTAAAAGTGCGTGTTTCCTGGGATGCTGGACGTTTGTGATCTGTTACCACTGATCCACTTGCACTGGTCATAGCATGCACAGAAGACAGTAAACAGTGGAGGACACACTTCTGAACTTTGCACTTACTGAGCAGATCTGTAATATATGGAGTGAAACCCCTAGGTGCATCGGTCACTAATGGTGACAAATGTGTGAAGACTAGGACTAGTACCTCAGCTGATGCCACTTGCACTTCTTGATTATCTCGTAGATGTTCATCCCGAAGGCGGAGATGAGGAAGGCATGGATAGTAAGAACGCAAGTAATAAAGGCATACTGTGATAACTACCTGAAGATACATGGTAGAACGGAACTGACTGACCATCTCTGACACACTTCCACCGTCGAACCCATCACCAAACACAGACCTGCGATGTCTGGCTAAGAGTATGATCAGAGGTGAAGTTGACTGTAGTGTACTAATGCTGGTTGATGCTAGAGTTAGCAGAGATAACTTTGGTTGTGCTTCAATGATATTTCGGATCAGTGACAATCCATTTGAACACTGACCACTATCAACCACCTGAGTGTAAAGAAGCATGTGAGAGTGGAATGGATGTCTTGTTAACTCTGGCACAGTTCCATCACTAACTACAGATTGAGACACTGTATCCTGTTCACTTGAGCCATCACTTTCAGGATACTTATATCGTGATGTCACCACAGCATCTATAACCTCCTCTAGAATACTCTGAACCATCTGTGTTGGCGTCCAATTTTCATCATCTGAATCTTTACTACTTGAAACTGTGGACTCGCTGGTAACCTGTTCTGGAATCACAGTACTTGAAAGCTTCTGGTAGCTGCCATTTTGAATTCTAATTGCATTGGATAGGTTTGTTGGTTTGTTCATCTTGGCAAGATCTTCCATGTCTATCCATGGATGCTGAGTGAAAGGATTAACCATAAGAGATATTGATGCTTGCAGCTGTGGCTGCTCATGACTAGAAGGCAGTTCAAACTCTGTAAAGTTTGCATTATGAGTGACAATCTTCTTGCTGTCTTTGGAGATTGATGTAAATGCTAATATATGTTTTGGCGGGACAGGTACATGTTTTCCCTTTCCCTGACATTCCCTTCCTTCCTTGCTTACATGGTACATGACCTCTCCTCCCTCAGAGCTGATGGCATAGATCTGTGACTCCTCTTGGGATAATTTGTGACCTTGGCCTTGCTGGACTGGGGGCAACTTCTCAATGTTCACATGCTGTACACTGACTCTTCGGGTATGTGGGTGCAGCAGCAACACAAGGATTGGATCTATCAGCCGAGCAGTGTCACTTCTTTGGAGGGTTGTTGCAAGCCAGGCATGGGCAAGGCTACGCTCAATGCCACTATCCCCTCGAAGGCGCTCAACCATCAGAAAGAGGCATCTGTA
Source organism: Penaeus japonicus (assembly GCA_017312705.2). Lineage (NCBI taxonomy): Eukaryota > Metazoa > Arthropoda > Malacostraca > Decapoda > Penaeidae > Penaeus > Penaeus japonicus. Next base: position 294,105 of record BOPN01000358.1, read on the forward strand.
ATTGCAACAAGTCTATTACATCCATATATACATACATATAAACATACAGGTATAACATACCCATGCATTATACTCATACATTTAAAGTATACCTACAAATGAATATACTTATGCAAATGCATAAGTGGGTGCTTTACAATCTACATAATAAGACTGACAGGTGTTAGTAAGTAAATGTGTTGGATGGATATTTAAATATCTATATTTTCAAGTTGAATGTTTCACATACAGGATAGACAGGTTACAAGATTAAAATTAATTCCAATTTCAACATTGTTAAAAAATATTAGATATATAATGAGAGAGCTGATTATAGTGAAATCAAATCATATGTCTTACCACTTCAGCATGATTAAATTTTAAGTAATGATGCCTCAGAGAGTAGGAGTAGCAGCTGATTTCAATAAAGAACACTAAATATTATCTAAGACTATATGAAAGTAGAAACATTTAAATTTGCATGTTTGGTATATCAACCACTGTTCAACAAATAATGAACAAATAAGTCACACTGATACCACTATAAAAAGGAAAACTGAAAGCTTAAATATTCACCTGTCGAACCCAGGGAAATTCCCAGCAAGGCCGGAGGACAGGTTCCTTGACACCTGCCAGAGTGTCATCCACTGATGCATGGCAACACTGTCATACTCTGCCCTGATGCCTTCATGACTCCACAATACCCCACTCTCCTTAAGATAATAAAAAAAATTGTATCCAAACCATTTTTTCATAATAAAAAGAGAGTACACAATTACTGTACAGGGCATACTTTGAATGGGAATATTATAATCAGATAAGCTGTTGCAAAATATGTCAGAGCATGGAAAAAATGTAGACTAATAAAGGTCAATTAGCAAATAAAACTTACCTTCTCATCATTCGCAGCTACCTGCAATGTATATGTTAGAGTAGCAAGAATTTCCCGCTCGACAACAGACATAGGGGACTGGGGAGGGGCAGACGTCAGTGTCACACTTGGGCTGCGAGGGAGAGTCAGGTTGTGCAGCTGCAGGAGGAGTTCTGTACTGCCAACATGCAAGTGACTCATAGATGGTCTCAAATGACTCCAAAGCTGTCTAGCCATGTGCTGAAATCAAAATGTTGGAGCTGATTATTTCAAGATCATTATGAGAAAATAATTAGTATTCAAGTAAATCATGCAATAATATATAGTAAAATAAAATCTCTGTAAACTAGTTGTTAATAATATACATATGTAGCTCTATATCTTTATCTGCTTACCTATCTACATTTATAATTATTCTAAATCTACATATCAATCTATTTATATATATTGCCTTCAATATCTACATATCTATTTATCTCTATCTATCCATCATTCATTTATCTGATGAAAAAAGTGTAAAACTTCTTGGACAGACATTTCAGACTTTAGGAATAATTATTTCTAAAATATGTTTTATAATGCTGTCCAAAATTTCTAAGCCAAGAATTCCTAGTTGAGCTAACTGGAGAGAACTGATTTTCATACATGCACCCCGTTTTTCACCCATACTCAATCCGTCTATCCATCCATCCAGCCATCCACATATGTATAACATGAAGCAGAACATACCTGATACACTGTGGTGTGATGAAGGAGGATGTGGGTATGTGTTGGTAAGAGAAGAGGGATTATATTGACAGACACAACCCCAGGTCCTCCCTTGCAACCAAGTTCATGCTCACTTCGCCACACAGACAGCTCTGATTGCGCCAACATCACTAACTCCAGCAGAGTAGAAACCGATGCCATGACAAAACGGGGAGAGACTTGACTCCCATTGATGACACAAGCTATGAGCCCAACAAACCAATGAGGAATCAGGTTACTTGGCCTGTTCAAAGGGAGTCCTGGAGTGGTAGGAAGTGATGACAAGTCAACCAATATGCTACATGCTGCCTTGAAGACTTCAAATTGTTCATCGGCTCTGTGGTGTAGTTGTAGGACTGAAGTAAAATCAGTACCTTCTCTTTGACCCTGAGAAAAGCCTGAAGACGATGAAGATACTCTTGAGGGAGATGACCAGGGTGATGACTGTACCTTCTTTCCTTTACTCTTAACTGGAGAAGACAGTGCAGATTCTGCTTTGTTTTCACAGCACTGCAGACACTCTCGCAACAAATAATTCAATTCTGATAGACTGTCCATCTGAAAACTTCCAGATCTACTGAGAGCACTTTGAAAATCAGCAAGATTTGAGTTTTCTAGTATAATTCTCTTCTGGATAAACTGCAAGAAGAATTTTTCAAACACCTTAACATAGCTATATAATGGCATGGAGCCCTGGTGACTAGGGCTCTGAGGTGCACTTTCATATTCATCTTCACTTGCTTCTTGTGATATCAAAAATCGTGATAGTTCTGTGGGCTGTGAGGGTATTTCTTCCAAGTCAACTCCTGAATCACTCGGCACCTCCTCCAAATTGGCATGCTTATCTTCAGTACTGCTTACCATTTCTCCATCTTGGTCGAGATCAAACAAGTCATCATTTATTTCAGGTTTAATTGTATTTGGGGTAGTCATTCCACTTTCCTTTTCCTCAGAACTTCCTTGCTTTTCTTTATTTTCACCATCAGCTTCTCTCAGTCTCTCAGAGTCCTCCATAGATGAGTTTGATACTACCGATATAAAAGAAGTTTCTGCTTCTCCATCAACTAAGTTCTCATTATTATTACTCTCATCAGTAAGTGAATCAACTGAAAGGTCTTCAGCCTTTTTCCTTTCTATGCTATTTGGATCTTCCTCACTTGCTTCTATTCCTATCTGCACAATGCCACACTCTGAAGGAGGACTCTCTCTAGCAAAGGCTTCCTGAACAAGCAAAGGTCGAGGAATAGTAGACACTTGAGAAAGTGCATGCATCTGAAGTGATGCAAACGTAGTTATGCTTGCTCTTGAATCTGGCCTTGATTGAGATGCAGATGGAGGCAGAGTGACCGAAGGTATGAGCTTGTGTAAGATTGCCTGAGAGAGGGAAAGTCCAGAAGAGAGTTCTTTGGCAGTCAAAGAGACAAGATGTTCAGTCAGAAGGGATGTGACTGTAGACAATACCTCAGGGAGCCTTGATGCTTGGGTCTGTTGCTGGGTATCATGAGGAAGAGATGCCAACAGATGCTGCAGCAGTGTGCAAATCTCACACACTGTCATGACTGAACTACCCACATCTAAAACCAGTTTGTCATCATCTTTCTTCTCACCCCCTTCCATCTGATTGGTTTTGGCTTGACATGCCAAGCTTAGTAAACCTGTGAGATGCATCCAAGGGTATGATGGTTGGAGGGCACTGAATAGGAGAGTAGCAGTTTTAGTAACCTCATGAAGTCCCCTGTTCCCCTCAACAACTGGTTTGGATCCATCTGGTGAGCGAGAGGGAGCTGGTGGGCTTTGCTTATCTGTTGTGCTTTGTCTTCTGCTACTGGGTTCTGCTGGGGTGTTATTTGAGGCTTGAAGCACTTGGCAGGTATGGTACAAGCACCTGAAAAAATTATTATAAGTATCACAGATTTGTAACAATGTAATTCCAATGTGGCCTGATACGAATAAGCCTGCAATATTCATGTACATGAATTTATATCCATTCATTGTGTTTTGAAAAACAACAATTATAACTGAAGTATAAAACCTCACTTAAAAATAATTTAACAAAGCTTCCTGCAACTACAAACCTTACCACTCATACAAAATTTGAGCCTACCTTAAAAGATCTAAAAATATGTCATCCAGAATGAAAGGCCCGATTTCTGGCTTATCCAGCAGTGAGACTATCAGTCTATATGGTCGTAAATCTGGTGGATTGGTTCCCTGGCTTGCTTGCAAACATGACACAACACCTTCCACTAAGAGGGGTCTTGAAAATGTTTCAAAATATGCATTGACCTCAGTTCCATCTTCAGTGTTACTGTCACTCACAGCACTGTTGAGACGTTTTACAACAGGATGTTCGGAAGACAATAGTGAGAGGTTGATTTCAGATCCAAGCAGCCAGGCATATAACCTCCTAAAAGAAGAAAAAAAGTCATAATCATGATCTAAGCATCTAAAAAATATAATATGCTAATAATAATCCATACCCCAGTAAAAGAAAATAGGGTTTTTCTGTACTTTCATGAATAGACAGGAAAGAAAACACACTCTATTTACCTATTCAGAGACATATCTCTTCTCAGCAACACTAAGATAGCAGAAGTGACAATCCTGACCAGATCGGGACGTAACAGCTGTGTGTTATGCATAGGAAGAGCAGCTAAGGTCAAATCAAGGGCTGCTCTCTGCACCAATACACTGCTATCTTCCATTGCTTGACACAATGCAGAGACCTGTTGAAGACCCACATGTTTTCTCAAATGTGAACATATCAAAGTAAATTTTGTGAGAGAAAAAGAGAGAGACAGAGAGACAGAGAGAGAAAGAGAGACAGAGAAAGAGAAAAAAAGGTATCTCCCTCTCCCTCTCTTTTCCTTTCCCTATCTGTAAATCTATCTCATTTTCCCTTTCTCAAATAAATAAAAAAACAAGAATTACTTTTATAGCTGCTGTAAGACAATTGTCATCCAAAAGCAATACTCACCATGACATCAATATTTGTGCCAAGGATATACAGCTGATCTTCTGTGGACAATTTCTTGTTATAGCATGATGTAATGTGAGTGATGGCAGGAAGTCTCACTCCTGAGTTTCCCCAAACACAGTCCCACAAGCAGCCAAAGAATTCTGCTTGCCCTACGCCTTCGGCAACTCTTGTAAGCAGCTGTGATGTCCTAGAAAAGAAAAAGAGTGTCTTGTACCTCTATCTAAGATTTATCAAAGAATAATTCTAGCAGTATCATGCTCTTGAAAGATATCGTACTCTGGAGATACAAATCCTTATATCTCTCAAGTAATTACAATATTTTTCATGCAAATAATACATACAAATAACAAGGAATAATCTTGACTTAATTACAAATAAGTCACTAAAGAGGAAATGTGACACTGAACATCAATGGATAAAGTATCCCCAGATGTAATTTTACACCGAAACTTGACCCATTAGCAGCGGATGGCATGAGTCGGTCATAGACGCAGATGGCACCATGCCAGACATGTAAAACAGCCATCCTACTGCACAGACCTTTTTTTAATACCGCGACCAATGGGTTAATGCACCACATAAACGTACCTTTCTAAGTGATCTGAGCCTTCTTCCAAGCCAGCCAGGATTCCAGACAGAAAACCATTGAGTCCTGGGCGTAGTCTTGGCCCCAATGGGACAAAGTGAGTCTCATATACAGTTAACAGCGCTGATCTTACATTCATTGCAGCACTACTAAATAGTGGGAATAGGCCTGAAAGAAAATTAATGATACCAATTAACATTATACATTTCAAATCATCTATACATTTGATCAGAAATATGCCATATAATCAAATCCATTAAATTGAGTTCCCATATCCTTATTTGACTTATTTTACAATATCCAAACATTCTATGTAGATTCTGTATCATAATCATCATAATAATAAAGATGATATTGAACAAAGTAGGTTTAGTATGAATATGAAAAACAGACTGAAATATAACTTTTAAACTATAGGCTGTCTTAAAACCTTACATCATAAACCCCCTCTCAAAAAAGAAAGAAAGAAAAACCACTAACCTGCACTGTATATGAAGAGCTCCTGTGAGAGCCTGTTGGTGCCCATACATTTGAATATAATATCATATGTTTCCAGGGCTTTCAAATGGACCCCAGACGGAAGTGCTGGGTGCATGCATTGTGCTAACCTTTTGCTTATAGTTATTCTTCGAGGAACTACGGGATACTTCATGTGGGATAGTAACACCTGTTGTGGGTGAAAGAAGAGTTGAATCAGTTCACATGCTTAGTACCATAGAGATATGTTTGTCAAGGAAATAGTATATAATGTAAAGCTGACCAGGAATGTTCCATGGGAAGTATGGTACTTCAAATTTTGATAAAATGTTTAACTGTGTATTTATTTTCAAAAACCTGATTGATAAATTGATACCTAAAAACAATGAAAACATAAACTTACTGATTGATCAAGTGCTGTGAAGCATTACAAGCATTAGGGTTACATAAACATATCTCTGCTACAAAAACAACTTATCTGCTAAATGCTTGCAATAAATTTTACTAATCCATGTCAATGCAGCCCAATGTGAGGAAACTGGGTTAAATGTTTAAAGTTTATCTAAAAAAGGCCCCAGACAACTAACAACACCCAAAACATCTTCTAACAGAATCAGCTGTTCTATCATTATTCTCCTTATGAAAATTCAGGTATCAATGTAAACCAAATTCCAAAAGTGGAATAATCAGAATACTTATGAACAGTCTCCCTAATCATTCTTATATCCTTGTTCATGCACATTACCTAATCTCCTGAGTAAATTTAAACAAACAAGTCTCATAAGTATACATTTACCTATCTTCATATGAACCTACACATCATAACCATCCCCTGAAATCAAAGCTATACAATAATCTAATGCTTACCTTGTTGAGTTTCCCCAGAGTGGAGATAAGATCTGCCCATTCACTTGTGTTTTCAAAGTTGCGGAGTGTTTTGTCCACCGCAGCCACATAGGCGCGGTATTTTGAATCTCCGAGCAAGTCATATTCTTCTAAACTTAAGCCGCTCATACTGAAGAGGTAATTGAAAAGAAAGAAAAGAAAATTACTATACACAGAGTTAATGTATTAAAAATACTATTTGGCTATGTGGTACAGGTTTTATCACTTCAAAGGAAGACTACTGGTTGTGGAAAATATGTAATACTGAAAATTCAATACATAGCTAGATGCCTGGCCAACCAATCATCAAGGTGAGGCATAAACCAAAGGGATAAAAGAAGGAAGAAAGGATGCAAAAGGAAATAAGCAAGAGAAGAAATGAGAAGTATGGAAGGATGGGAAGATTGTAATTCAAGGGGCAAGGATAGGGAGAATGAGGAAGTAGGGGAGAGGAGAGGGAGAAAGGTGGGAGGAGGAGAGAGAGAGAGGGAGAGGGAGAGGGAGAGGGAGAGGGAGAGGGAGAGGGAGAGGGAGAGGGAGAGGGGGAGGGCAAGGGAGGAGGGTGAAGGTGAGGGTGAGGGTAAGGGAGAGAGAGAGGGAAAGAGAGAGGGAAAGAGAGAGGATAAGAGGGAGGGAGGGAGGGAGAGAGAGGGGGGACAGAAAGGAAAAACAAAGGAAAAAAAAGAAAGAAATGAGTGAGTCAATGAGTGAAAGAGGGAGGGAGAGTGAGAGTTGATGAGAGACACACAGAGAAACTAGAAGATACCAAGATGCTTGAAACTTGAAAGCCCAAGATATTTCAAGTCTATATAAACAGACAAATACCATGTCAGCATCTCCTATGGAAAATCACAATTTTGAATATCATACTCTCAAAAAGATAATGCCATCATCTTCTGACACTCTTTAACCTTAACCATTTAACATAGACTTTAGAGTAGCTGATTCAAAAAACATTTATGTATCCAGTACTGTAGGATATAAAGACTAAAAAACCCTTCTATGATGGGCCACATATTAATCCGTTGCAGATGGGGATAAGTTTACTTTAAGGATGGATGCTAGTGCCACCTCTGAAGTACGTCAGATAGGTTTTATTTTAGTGTTAGGGAGTTGCACCCAAGGTATGTCTTCCCATGCTCTCTTTTATTAATTCTTTATAACACTAGAGCTATATCTGTGTTTGTCATTTCTTTTTTCTTTTTTTGCTTTACTATCCTGTGAGACTTATTTAAAATTGTAGTATAAGGCCATATCAGTTCATTATGTTCTTTACACTTTTATGGGAAGACATAAAGCAACTTTAATTTTTTTGTATTTTTGTATATGCATCAACAAATAAGAGAAGAAATAACCATCCCCTATGAAAATAAATGAAGAAATGTGGGAAGAGGAAGGAGACCTGTGCTTATGACTATGATTGCCATGGCACAAACCAGCCATACCAGCACATTGCAAATTGCAGATGCTACAAATGGTCTAGATCACCTCCCACTCTCTCCATATCCAGCATCGCCAGTACTTTAGAGCCAGAGGTCAGCCTCTTGCTGTGTGTCATCGCTTTCTGATGATAGTGCTTGGTAGAGATAATAGGTGGCCACTTTTCAAAGCTTTCTTTAGTGTTGGTGCTAGGAAAGGGTGGTGCCATGTATGTTTGGGTAAATAAATGTATTATTGTAAGTATAATTACTATTGGCATCATCAGTCATTAAATAGAGTTATTCCTTAAAGTGCAGTGTCAGATATTACATGACAACTATTGGTACCTAATTGATGCCACCCATAGTTAGGTCAAAAACTTGTTTGGTATGTATGTATGTCATGCTCCCTGTCTGCAATGGGTTAAAATGTATAGTTTGGGAAGACATCTTAAGGTGTTCCTTGTAGTTTCTATTGAAGGATTAAATAGCTTGTTATTTCAGCAAATTAAAAAATGCAGTATGAGAGTGATTCCACCCTGATAAACATGCCCATCACAGCAGGGTTACTTATATACTCTACATAAAAAATATACTACATAAAAAATATCATACTCTACAAGTGGAAACCAATACTTTCACACACAAGAAATCACTTTCCTAAAAAATCAAATAAAAGAAAAATTAAACAAAAATTATGAACACAAGTTCCAGTTTCCCAAACTTGTATAAATCACCATGATATCAGAGAAAACAGGTATTAGCACAAATTGAAAGAAATGCTCTGTAAGATTTTGGCTTTAATATTCAGTACACAGTCATATCATTTATCCCATTTCCACACAAGACTTAAAGCCCAAAAGACTGTAGGCACAAGCAAATAGTCCCAAGCAAATAATAAAATGTGTCAGCTGTTAAAAAAGTCATTCAACAAATAAAAATTATCCACAATGTGATTAGACAAAACTGGGTTAGGAAGTGATGGCAGATGGTAGACATGAAACTGGATTTTGTCAACTTAAGATATGATGTCTATGGAGGAATGTCTGTATCTTCTATTGCATAATTTTAGTAAATCTGAAATGAAACTCTTTTCAAATCTTCATATATATTTTAACAGTTAACATTCATTGGAATTCAATATATTCACTTCAGCAACATACCAATCACTTCAATTGCTAAGTAAGATGAACCTTTGATTGTATCTTAAGTCAACAAAGGTCAAGTGTCAGCCCTACATCTTAAAATCAACTGAATCACTAACCTGTACACCTTTTGCACACCCAAAACAAAATGGACAGGAAAATAAATCAGAAAAACAATCCCTTTGAATTCAGAACCGACCGTGTTCACAAAGCGCATGGAATTATAAGCTCTTAGGCTGTGTTATTTCCAGCTTACCAAGATGTTAATACATATTTATTAACCCACTGCACCAGCTTGGCCTCCTGCACTGAGCTTCGGTTCGTCTTTGACTCCATGAAAACAATGTGTTTAATGTCCGTAAACCTTTTCACATCTGAAAAAAGCAACATGCATATATGCTGTGTGTTCTGTTCTTGCCACAGAAGAACATACCAGTACTGAAAATGCATGACAGAAAGTACTTCTGTGCAGAACGTAATGGGAGGGATATTGCTAGCTTAAGCACTTTGGTTACAGCTACAAAATAGCATGCTACTTTATCACAATCCCATAATGCAGGCTTAAGTGCAAGACAAGAACATCAAAAGAACATTACATAATAAAGAATGCCAGGTAAGGTTGACTATTACTACATGCATTCAATTTTTTTTCTTGAATTCACCTGAGACAGTAAACACCATACTTTTTTTTACATAGAAATCACACGCTAAATTCATAAGTCATATTTGCTTTGGGAGGCTGAAATTAAGTCACCATACTCTTTTCTCTTAGCTACATAATACCAACACTATTTATCATTGTAACACTTATATGGATTTTAGCCTCATTTCCCTGAAAGGGACAGTCTTGGACTATAACATAATTGCCTACAGAAGCCTTTAAAAGTTCTTCCTATATTGATTTCCTACATAGCAAGTTGAGATTATTTCAATTATTGGTAAAAGCCTGCTTGTGCAAGTTGATTTGAAATAAATTTCTGTCTGAAATACAAATGGGCATAAAAAAGCCCTCTAACCAACCTTGATGCTGAGTAATGGGTGATGACTGAGAACAACTCACATGAATTAGCTCACTAGAAATTATATTTGACAGCTTAATACAATAGAGTGCCACTTCTCATTACCAGTGCAGGCCAATTAACATATCATAGTTTGCATGAAAACTTTATTTTTGCCACACCATATCATGTATCTCTCTATAAGACTCTAAGCAAATAACACACTCACACAGCATGTGTGGGAGGTTAATATAGTTCTCTGGACACGAGTGGGTTAATATGGTTCTTGGTGGGTTGTGATACCACATGCAGGTACTTCTGTTACCACAGTGTGGGTCACTGAGAAAGAAATAATATCTCAGAAGGGGGCAGTCCATGATTCTAAACCCTTTTTAGTCCAAGACTTACCTGTATTTCATAGTGTGGTTGTTTGTGGCTATATATCAAATGAAGGTGTTTGGAGGTCAGCCTAGTACCAAAGCTTCCACATCTTCATAGGTCTCACCTTCAGTGTATAAAATACAGAATACTTGGATATATTGTTTGGGGATAAAAGTTTGTCTTACAGGAATGAACATACAGTATACCTTTCAATGTAGTTCACATTTGCAAATGATACATTTTAGCCACTGCAACAAGAAAATATGTGTAGACTACACTTTATCCTCCAAAGCCTTGAGTCATTCTTGACACAACAAAGCACTAGGTTACATACAATTTGTATAAGTACTGTGTGTGCCATGTCACTGATCACAAAGGATATTCAATTTTGAAGAAAAAAAGACTTGTCAAAAGTTACCTTGTCACTTAATCCTCAAGATTCTTCATTGTGATTTTCTATACCAAAATTTCTTAAATATTTTAGGAAAACTAGTTATAATATACAAAGTTTTGTATAACAAATATATCAATATATATAAGAGAGTGAAATCAGCAAATCAAATTAATTTGTTGATCTAAAACCTATAATTTTCCAATGAATGCTACAAAAGGCAAACTATCTATCATAAATGTATTGTGCCTGGCAGTTGAGGACATCAGCGTTTGGCTGATATCCTGAGCAGAGTTGTGTGAGGTGCCATCTACCTGCTTTAGGCAGTTTTGTTTCTGTGCAGCATCTGAAGAGTTACTGAGTATTTTCTTTGTGTTGATGTGAGCATGTCTAAGTAGTATCTTTGAGGTGTCTGTACTGAGAATTGTGGTGTTGGTGGATGTACAAACATATAACATGTGTAGGCTATGAACTGTGTTCTTCTGACGACAAGATGGTCTTGTAGGGAGAGGACTTTTGCTTCCGACTATCAGCATCGTAACATCTATGATAGGACTGAACAATAAATAGGGATTGGGCAGTTTTTGTAATTCATCAATATAGTTTGCAGCTTTCACAAAATCTGTGATAAAATCAAAGATGGAATATCTTGGTTACAAATAAAGCTATTTCTATCTGTTATATCAAAATAAATACTACTTTTTGTGATATATAAAATTGACTCTATTCTATAGGTATTCATAAGACAATTTAGTCTTATGTTCCTATTAGCTTTTCTCTCACAGTGAAGTGGATAACAAAAAGACTAAACATACAAGATGTTAAGATTCTACTTTTGCAAATTAACTATGAAATTTCTATGAATACTATGCAATATATAGATGATATTTAGACTGTAAATATAATCTATCAAATAATCAAAGAAGACATAACAACAAAATTAGTGTGGTAAATTATAATATGATATAGGATAGGTAGGCTAGTGTAATAATATTAACATTAAGTACAGCAACATGTTTGGTACTAATTCAAGATACTATATTTAAATTGCATGTCTTAAAAAAGAGCCTAACCGCTTTACTTAAGGATATATGTGTACATGGATCCAGTATTAACTATGAAATGACGATTCTTTTCTTTTGTTTGAGATTGAATTTGGTTCCTCAATCACACTTGCTTCTTTCATCACAACAAAGCATATTTGGCGATTTTCTCAAATTCACTGAAGACGTAATTGTCAGGCTTAGTTCAAATTCCTCCTATTCCACAAAACAAATCCTCGAATAAAATCACTAGCAGATAATTTGTAAACCACCTGACTATGACGCCGACGATTATCTGCGGAATCCAACTTCCAGGATTTCCGTGGCATTTTTGTTCTTATCTACTAATTATACATCACTTATCTAAGCCAGTCAACTATCTAATTAAGAACAGTATACCTTACAGTGTCTCTTGATGATTTAAATACCTGGAATTACTAAATTTGCGTTGTTCCTATGCTTGACGCCCTCATAGTCCAATGTTTACACCTGCAACATCAGCTGTCTGTGACGTCAGTATGAAGAGATCATTGGTGTAAGTTTTTTTTTTATTTGTTTATACAGTATTTTGACATAATTAGATTTAATAAGAATATTATATTTTTCAAGTATTAAGATGATGTAGATCATTTGTGAATGATGGTTAGTAGGAAAATGATGGTATTACACATAACCCACCAGAATGCCACGAGTAATTCACACAAGAGCTCTCATGCGGCATTTAAACAAATTATGTTGTTATCGTTATGTACAGCAGTTAACTAGGAGATATATCATCAATATACCAATCAAAATACTTGAACCGATATACCGTTTAGAATTGTTCAGAACTGTTCATGAAATCATGCATGGACATCAATAGTTTCGTTTCCCCTGACTTATTGCCTAACATTGCACCATCTGACATCTTGAGCTATATCATTAAAACATGGAAAAGCAATTTACTTTTAATGGTGTTAATAATCCAGCCTTATCGAAAATTTCATATACTTGTTCACTGATCACATGGAAATACGACTAAAATTTTATTTTTTTTATTTTTTTCACATGAATTTACATCCATAGAAATTCATAATAAGTATATAATATATATATTTGTAAAATATTTAATTGTTATCAGTAAGAACAGATTCTCATAAGCCGGCGTCAGAGTATTCAGCATCCTTGGCGAGTCCCACAATGTACAATGCATCCTCGGGACATTTTCCAGTTTCTGTATCAACTCTCCTTCGATTTAAAACAATTTCCTTTCACCGTTATAAAGCTAATCATTATTCTTACCCCTTCATAATTATAATTCGCCACTTGGAGAAAATCACGTAGATTATAAAGTTTATATGGGTGTGCGTGATATGCTTAATATAAAACAGAGTTCTCTTCGACCTTTCCAATTTACACTAAAATATAACCGTCCGTTTACTTTAAGATAAGGATTACTATGATAATGGAGATAACACAGGCGTGGATTTGCGAATTCGTAACACAAATCTCGGTTTCCTTTTACGCACGAATGACCTTGTTGGCTCCCTCGTTCCTTGTTCCTCACATATAACATACCTTACTTTCTTCCTCCCCATTTTGCTTCCTTGGTGCATAGAGTTGTTCTTTCTCTTCTTCTCGCCATTTGTCACATAATCTGCAGCCCTATGTCTTTAAATGTACTGGCAACTACACCGGTTTTTTTTCCATTTCAAACAAGATAAAGTATTCGTTTCGTTTCACACGTTCTATACCAGAAGAACAAAGAACAACTGGGCTTATATGCTACGATAACGAGAGAGTTTCACAGTATCACATTGACATAAAAAAGATAGATTTCCACGAGAGGTCCCTCCCTATGCACTCTTCTTCGGCTTCACAGGACTTTCCCGGACAGCGCTAAGAGGACGGGCGGCAGGGAGTTGAGAGTGCGTTATTTCCACTGCCGACACATCCTGTCTTTATGCTTTGTACGATCTCACTATTGTATGAATCAAACACAGCATGATACGCATTTTGTTCGTGTTAGATAAGTGTCATGTGATGGAAGTATATATATATAAGACAATAGCTTCTTCGCATTGAATACGTTTATGGCGAAGTACATGCTAGGAATAATTTCAAGTGACTATGCTTTCTTTTAAATACGAGAATAGCATTGCAAGCAGTCAAGAAGGATTCAAAGGGACGAATAATTGATAACATTGTCGTATGAGAGACTGACGAAAGCTTAACTTTTTCTGGCACGTACACACATGTCATTGTAATCTGTGAGTTAATTCATTCAGTATATTTGTCGTTGTGCAGCTTGTTGCATTTCTATTAACATAATCATATACAGTTACATCGAGTGTTGAAAGCAAAGATTGACCAAAATAAGACATCACAGAGTACTAACTTAAATGCATCCCACATATAAAGCCCTTTTACAAACAAACAAAAAATGTACGCTGATAAAACCCCTAAGCATCTATGCATTGTTCTGCCATGCGAGGGACAAGGCATGGGGCTAACTAAAACGGTCAGGTGTCAGGTAACGCGGGAAAGAGAGTAATGCACTCAGCTCATTTACGCGTGAATGCAGCTTGTATTCGAATAACCGAAAAAAAACGGTCGGGAATTTTTTAGTGATATATGTCTGGCATAATAATTAATGTCAGTTTTATATCTGAATCTGTGCTTCACCTGATCAGGTAATGATAATAGGTCTACGATTATAGTCCAATTGTTACCTCGATTATAATATTTTTATTAATAAAACTATTATGGTCAGTGGGTGGACACGCGGGAAAGGAAGGGGGGGGGGGGTCATGGCTCCAGGCTTCTCAAATTTTAACGGAGCCCATTCACAAAAAATCTCTAAGATTACATAAATATCCTTTTGTAAACTACAAACCTTCAGGAGCCTTGTTTCCTTCGGTAATTCAGAATCTCAATATTCAAAGATAATTTCTTTTAGTTCCACAATTGTAGTACAGTACAGACCATGGCCACTCCACTGATTATGGTTGCGATGTATAATAAAAAGCGACTATGATCATAACACGAACAGTATTGTGTTATCATGGCCATGTTATAAAAGTACCAGTGGTAAATGCGATTGTGATGATAAGAACTATATATATGATAGTAGAATCATATACAGCTATTGCTTACAATCGTTATAATAACGGTAATTATGATAATCATACTATTATTTTCACAATGATAATAATAATGCTAATGGTAATGATAACGCCTTAACTGATACTAATAATAACGAGAATAATGACAATGATGACGTTGATGATAGTAAAATAATTATTATTGTCATTATCATCATTGTGATTATTGTCATTATCATTATTATCATTATTATTATTATTACCATCAATGATATTGTTTTTATCGTCATTATTATTACTATAATTATCAGTATTGGCATCATTATTATCATTATCATTATTGTTGTTGTGATCATTAATATTATTATCATTATTTTTATCGTTATCACAATTAGTGTTACCATCCTCAACATCATTATTATCATCATAAATATCCCTATCATCATTATCATTATAAATATCATTATCATTATTATTATAATATCATTATCATTATTATTATAAATATTATCATTATTATTATTAGCATCATTATTATTGTTATTATCACTATTATAATTATTATCATGATCGTTACAATGATGATAACAGCAATTATTATTACTGCCATCATCGCTGTTATCATTCATTGAATTCAAAACCGGAAATTATTTTTCAACGCGATAAGAGAGAGAGGGAGAGGGAGAGGAAAAGGGAGAGGGAGAAGGAGAGAGGGAAAATAAAACCCACAAGGAAATGATATATTAAAGAATGAGTAGAAGACTTGACGTCAACGGGACGAGCGAATGAGTGACGTGAAGGGGAGAGGATGAGATGAAGGTTGGGGGGAGGGGGGGATAAAAGACAGGAGATGGGGCATGACAGCTGGAAGAGAGAGAGAGAGAGAGAGAGAGAGAGAGAGAGAGAGAGAGAGAGAGAGAGAGAGAGAGAGAGAGAGAGAGAGAGAGAGAGAGAGAGAAAACAAGAAAAGTAAGGAAAGACATTTAATAACTATAGTAACAATCAGAAATACTCTTGAAATTAGAATTA
>BOPN01000358.1:315117-327617 GCA_017312705.2 Penaeus japonicus
GCTGGTCTCTCCCTCTTTTGGTCTCTGTCTCTCTCGTGTCCTTGGTCATTGGTCTCTCTCTCGCTTGCCTTTCGTTTTAGGTGTAGTGTCTTTGGCCATTAGTTTCTCTTTCTTGCCTTTAGCTTTTGCTCTCTCTTCTCTCTCTCTCTCTTCTCTCTCTCTCTTCTCTCTCTCTCTCTTCTCTCTCTCTCTCTTCTCTCTCTCTCTCTCTCTCTCTCTCTCTCTCTCTCTCTCTCTCTCTCTCTCTCTCTCTCTCTCTCTCTCTCTCTCTCTCTCTCTCTCTCTCTCTCTCTCTCTCTCTCTCTCTTGTCTTTGGCGTTTGGTTTCATTCTCTCGCATCTTTGGCTTTTATTTCCAGTCCTTTTGTTCCTTTGCCTTCCTTGTCAGAAGAACGACGAGAGAGAGGACAGACTTATCGGGAAAAAAGGGGGAGGGGGAGCAGGAACGGTAGGAGGAGCAGGAGGATGGGCGGGTGGGGTGTGGGTGGGGTGTGGGTGGGGAGGTGGGCGCGGCGCCTGGTAATGAGGTATGCCGAGGGGACCATGAGAACGCCATGGGCGGCGAGGAGAGGGTTTCCGGATGAAAGCCTTTTGCCGTAGTTCGTATTTTTTAAGCGTTTCAGTCGACTTTCACAAAGCTGGGTCTAGAATAAGCATCATCATCACCGTCTCCTTTTCCTCCTCTTTCTTCCTCTTTTACGTATATTTTAATTCTTATTAATTTTTATCTTGTTCTTTTTTTTCTTTTTTTCTTCTTGTTTTTCCTATTTTATCCTTTCCTCTCCTTTTTTAAATTCTTCCGTCTTCTTCTTCATCATCGTTTCCCTAGATTAATCTCTTTTTAACACGGGATTAGTTGTCTCCAATTTTACGTTTGCTTACATGTCGATAACGATGATATTAATTAGAACAAAAATAATCCTAGACCCTCTTTTAGACATGACTTCAGGTAGGATATCAATCAAGAGAGAATCCTGTCACGGTAGGTCGCTCTATAGTCTTTGAATGGCCGGAGAAGCCCATGGTCTGTGCTTGAACAGATGAATGGGCTCCGCGAATTGGCCTTAATGCACATTATGGGGTTGTGTGAGGGCGCGGCCTGGGAGGGTGGATTCCTCGTGTCGCGTTTGGATTCATGGTCCGAATTATTATTATTATTTTTTTGTCTCTTGTCTCTTCTCTCTCTCTCTCTCTCTCTCTCTCTCTCTCTCTCTCTCTCTCTCTCTCTCTCTCTCTCTCTCTCTCTCTCTCTCTCTCTCTCTCTCTCTCTCTCTCCCCCCCCCTCCCTTCTCTTACACCCTCTTCCTCCATCATTCTTTACCCCTCTTCCTCTCCTCCTCCCCTCTTCCTCTCCTCCTCCCCTCTTCTCTCCTCCTCCTCCCCTCCTCCTCCCCTCCTCCTCCTCTCCTCCTCCTCTCCTCCTCCTTCTCCTCCTCCTCCTCCTCCTCCTCTTCCTCCTCATCCTCTCATCCTCTCATCCTCTCATCCTCTCATCCTCTCATCCTCTCATCCTCTCATCCTCTCATCCTCTCATCCTCCTCCTCCTCCCCCCCCCCCCTCCCCCCCCCCCCCCCCCCCCCCCCCCCCCCCCCCCCCCCCCCCCCTCCTCCTCCTCCTCCTCCTCCTCCTCCTCCTCCTCCTCCTCCTCCTCCTCCTCCTCCCCCTCCTCCTCCTCCTCCCCCTTCTTCTCCTCCTTCTCCTCTTCCTCCTCCTCCACCTCCCTCCCCCTCTTCCTCCTGCTCCTCCTCCTCCCTCCCCCTCTTCCTCCTGCTCCTCCTCCTCCCTCCCCCTCTTCCTCCTCCTCCTCCCCTCCTCCCCACGCCCCCACCACTCCTCACACATATACAAGTAACCCGTAACCCGCACGTAATGCCCCCGAAGTGAACGAGGTGAAGCGCGCTCGTCCCGTTAGGTTCGACGTGTGATGGCACCGTGACCTTGACATCGGCCTCCTGTTGCCACCTTGTTGACAGAGGGCGCTGCGCAGGTGCCTCGCCCCGCCGCCGCCACCGCCTCGCGCCTTTCTCTTGTGCACACTTTGGACTCGAGTGTGTTTGTTGGTGAGAGGGTAAGGGAGGGAGAAGAAGAGGAAAAGGAAAAGGGAAAGGGAGAGATAGAGAGAAAGAGAGATTATGTATGTGTTTGTGTCTGTCTGTGTAGACACAAAGAAACTAGCCTCGTCTTGTTTCAGGATTGCCTATTGCTGTCTCGTATTTCCTAAGAAAAAGAAAAAGGAGGATAAACGATACGGCATTCCCACATGTTCGAAACATTTAGGCCTCGGGTCAGCCAGACTTCCGCGGCGGCAACTGAATAAAACAAAATCGTAACGGAATTAAGATGGACAACAACGGGAACTTTATCAGATTCTCGCCTCAGACAGATTCCCAGTCGTGTTCCGGTCCTGGAAGCTCGGAGTTGCTCGTCTCTCCTTAATCTTGTTACGAAACTAGATCTTGGCTGTTTCGCCCGCAAGCAATCTGAAGCTGCCGGGCGCCGCAGGAAATCAGACATTGGATGTTGAAGGGGAATTATCCCTGTCCTTTGTGGATTGCTTGCTGGTGTCCGAATCGGCCGTCGGACAGGGGATCCTCCCAAGCATTCTTTTCGTTGCTGTCCAAATACCGACGTGGTCTACGCAGGATCAACACACGGAGGGTATTGGCCCTTCTCTTCATGATATCTCTCTCTCTCTCTCTCTCTCTCTCTCTCTCTCTCTCTCTCTCTCTCTCTCTCTCTCTCTCTCTTTCTCTCTTTCTCTCTTTCTCTCTCTCCCTCCCTCCTTCCTTCCTCCCCTCCCTTCCCTCTCCCCCCATCCCCCCCTCTCTCCCTCCCTCCCCCCCTCCCTCTCTCCCTCACTCTCTATCTATCTATCTATCTATCAATCTATCTTTCCCTTTTTCTCTCTTCTCCCTTTCTTCCTCTTCTCTCCCTCCCCCTCCCCCCCCCCCTCCTCCCTCCCCCTCCCCCACTCCCTCTCCCAATCATATTCCCTCACCCCCACGCTTAGACGGTTTCACGTTGATGTTAGCTGTTCGAGGAGGAGGACCTTCGTAATTGGAGGTCAGGCGGGGCCATGGGAAGTGTGTCAGGGGAGTGGGTGTCAGTTCGCCGTAAAGAATTCCGTGTCGAGGGGAAACAATGTGGCCTCTCGCACCTGGCGAACCCATTCTCTCGAGGCAGGGGCTATTGTTCATTATTTCCCTCTCCCGTCTGTCATATTGTGGTCATCTTTTCTTCTTTTTTTTCTTCATTTTGTGCGCGCTGCTTCTCATCTTGTTGTCCTCACCTGTACCACCTCTACGAACGCTAAGTCAAAATCCAATTCCTCTTCCCCGCCGCTACCTTCTCCAATTCCATTTCTATCTTCACCTCCACCTCCATCTCCATCTCCACCACCACCACCACCACCACAGTTACATCCACCACATCTCCTTTCATCTCCTTTCATTTCCTTTTTTCTCTTTCCTCTCCCATTGTTCTGCCCTTTTCGAAGAACAATCAGAAGAACAGTGAACAACGCCAGACCCGCGTTGTAGGTACAGAAGAACGCTATAGATAATGTTCCCTGTCTCTTGTATTAATCTGCGTTGTAATATTCTGTGTCAGATATGTGGCACTATTGTTGTGAGAGGAAAAGATAGGGGGGTTGGCACCGCATGTGATTTAAGCATTAGCGATAGTCTTTACTACAGGGAATCATGTTTGCCGTCTGCATAGAGACAAGACGAAGAAAAAAACGCGTGACAACAGTAAACAAAAAACGCTCGTACCAAAGAACAGAAAGCGAAAGTCAGAGGTAAACAAATCTTATCCCAGCCAGTAGAAGCAATGCTGATACAGCTCTGTGACGCAACGGAGCGAGGTCAGCTGCCGTGTTATCGTGACAGCCCTGGCGTAGTGGCGAGATACCTCAGCTGAGCGTTGCATTGGCCAGCGCAGACAAGCGGAGTGCAGTTTACCTTCATCAAAGAGGGCTTTCTTGGTACCGATCATCCATTATGCACGAGATGTGAATGAGCTCAGATGGTAGCTTTAGTGGTGGTTTATGCAGGCGTGACGACACGTGTAGCGCTGGTATTAATATCCTCGACGATTAGAAATGCATGCGTTTGTGTGTGTGTGTGTGTGTGTGCTTAACGGAAATGCATAAAATACAGGTTGGAATTCATACTGCAGCTCGACCGGGGTTGCTGTATAATGCACATAGATTTAGCGTAGTCACAGGAAAAATCTATCATCATTTGAGGTCGAATTATACTGCTATCGACATCCCGTTGCCGTAATGTTTAATGGAATGGAAGGGGAAATTCCATAACGGGTAGCCGCCCACTGCACCGCTGGATGGGCGTGTTTGGTGTCACAGGAAGAGCTTGCACCAGGATTACACCCCTATCGACACCTGTGCGTTTGCTGTTTCTCCCTCCAGTTCTCTCACTCCCTCCCTCCGTCCTTCCCTCCTTCCCCCCCTCTCTCTTTCTCCCTCCCTCCCTCCCTCCCTCCCGCCCTCCCCCCCCTCTCTCTCTCTCCCTCTCTCTCTCTCCCTCCCTCCCTCTCTCTCTCCCTCCCTCCCTCCCTCCCTCCCTCTCTCCCTCTCTCTCTCCCTCTCTCTCTCTCTCCCTCTCTCCCTCTCTCCCTCCCTCCCTCCCTCCCTCCCTCTCTCTCTCTCTCTCTCTCTCTCTCTCTCTCTCTCTCTCTCTCTCTCTCTCTCTCTCTCTCTCTCCCTCTCACCCTCTCTCTCTCTTTCCCTCTCACCTTCTCTCTCTCTTTCCCTCTCACCTTCTCTCTCTCTTTCCCTCTCACCTTCTCTCTCTCTTTCCCTCTCACCCTCTCTCTCTCTTTCCCTCTCACCCTCTCTCTCTCTTTCCCTCTCTCCCTCTCTCTCTCTCTCCCTCTCTCTCTCTCTCTCTCTCTCCCTCTCTCCCTCTCTCTCTCTCTCCCTCTCCCCCTCTCTCTCTCCTTCTCCCCCTCTCCCTCTCCCTCTCTCCCTCCCTCTCTCCCTCCCTCCCTTCCTCCCTCCCTCCCTCCTCCCTCCCTCCCTTCCTCTCTCTCCCTCCCTCTCTCTTCCTCTATCTTCCTCTTTTCCTCCCTCTTTCCCTACTCCCCACCTCTGTCTGTATTAATAATACGGGATACATTTTATCTTGAGACACGCAGCATATTTGTTAGTTTCCGGACCGCGTTCTATGTTTAACAACGCTTAGAGTGCGAACGGTTTTAGCAAAGAAGCCAGTGGACAGGTTTTTCAGAGTCATCGCGTCGCATTGACGTGAACCCCGACTCATTGACGTGACAGGGAAACCGAGAAGCCTTAATAGTTTTACCCCCCAAAATCAAAATGTTTTTTTTTTCTCTCGAGAAATCGAGAGTGAGCGCCCGGGCCCTGGTTCAACAGGATGTATACCCGTTGTGCAACTACTACATCCTCGCTTCTAGCAAATCGACCCAGCCACCGCCGGAAAAGCGCCTTTCTTGCTTCTACGGATTTCCCAATTGTTTCTTCTCTTCTTTTCTTCTCTCTTCGCATCGATTCTCTATTCGGGATTACTTAACCGCTTGTCTAGGCATCCCCACCCCCTTCCCCTTCCCCATCCCCCATCCCCCTCCCCACTTTGGTCGAGATTGAATGAAGGAAAAAAAAAATCATTGAGCGCGTGAGATGACTCATTGTTTGGCTGTGGCATTGTTACGTGTTTGGGGTTTGTTGTGTCGCGTGCACGAGGGCCATTATTGATCACAGTCTTTGGACTCGGTGGCTCTATGCACTTTTATTTCCCCCCCTTTCTCCCTCTGGAGCCCCCCCCCCCCTTCACCCCTCTCTTTGGCGTAGTAAGCTCGGCACATTGAATTCCGAATGAATGGCAATAAGGGCGAATGTAGAAACAGACTTCGAGGTGAAATGTTCTTCTTTTCTTCTTGTGCGATTCATTTCCCTCTCCCTCTCCTCCCTCCTCCATCCCTCTCACTCTCTCTCTCTATCCCTCCCTCCTCCTCCCACTATCCCTACCTCTCCATTTCTCTACTGCCTTCCCTCTCCTCCCTCTCTCTTCTCCCTCTCTCCATCCCTCTCTCCATCCCTCTCTCACTCTCTCTCTCCTCTCCCTCTCCTCTCACCCTCTCACCCTCTTCCTCTCACCCACTTCCTCTCACCCTCTCTCCCTCTTCCTCTCACCCTCTCTCTTCCTCTCACCCTCTCACCCTCTCTCCCTCTTCCTCTCACCTTCTCTCTCTCTCCCTCTCACCCTCTCTTCCTCCCTCTCTCCCTCTCTTCCTCCCTCTCTTCCTCCCTCTCTCCCTCTCTTCCTCCCTCTCTCCCTCCCTCTCTCTCTCTCTCTCTCTCTCTCTCTCTCTCTCTCTCTCTCTCTCTCTCTCTCTCTCTCTCTCTCTCTCTCTCTCTCCCTCTCCCTCTCCCTCTCCCTCTCCCTCCTTCTCCCCCCCTCCTATCCCTCCCCCTCCTCTCCCTCTCTCCCCTCCCTCTCTTCTCTCTCCCTCTCCCTCTCTTCTCTCCCTTTCACCCTCTCACCCTCTCTCTCTTTCTCACCTCTCCCACTCTCCCTCCCCCCTTTCGCTCTCTCCCTCTCCCTTCCACTCCCGCTCTCTCGTTGAATCCGGTCGGTTGCAGCGAGGCGTATCCCGATTGAATGGGCCCGACGGCTACTGTCGGTCCAACAAAGGAGATGAACGCATTGCACGTTCGCCTTAGTATCTTTGTGGTGCGCCTGTCGTTTGCTTGCTTTTGTCTGTGGAAGATTCGGTGGTGGAAGCACGTCGACTGCCCCCTCCCCCTTCAACTCCTTCCCTTTATCCTCCTCCTCTTCCTCCTCACTTCTCCACACTCCTCCTCCTTCATCCTTCCTCCCTTCTCTCCCCTCACTCCTCACTCCTCCCCCTCCCCCTTTCTCCCCCTCTCCCTTCCTCCTCCTCTCCCTTCCTCCTCCTCATTCCCCTTTCTCCCCCTCCCCCTTCCTCCTCCTCATTCCCCCTTTCTCCCCCCCTCCCCCCTCCTACCCCTTCAAAGACGAACAATGGGATGGATAGACGTTCGCTCAGAGGATCACGTCCTGTTCCTTAGCGACAAAGGGAACGTAATAGGCTTCTTGTCAAGTTCGGGAAGGGCAATGGAGTCTCAATAGGGATCATGCCGGACGTTGCTTTAGCTGCGGGGGGAAGGGGGGAGGGAGGCTGAGACAGAGACAGGCACATACTCAGAGAGACATAGAGTTAGGGGGAGAGGGAGAACGGAAGGAGGAGGGAGTGGGAGATGGGGATTGGGAGGAAGGGTGGGTAGGTGGATGGGTGGGAGAGTGGGTAGGTGGCAAAGTATGTGAAGGAGAAGAGAGTTTCTTCATGCTTGTTTATTGTCAACGGTAAGACTTGGTGTCTGGGATCCAGATGACTCTTCTCCTCTTCCCTCTCCCTCTCCCTCTCCCTTTCCTTCTTCTCCTTCCCCCTCTCCTCTCGCTCCTGCTTGTCCCACGCCCACGTTCCATTCCTCAACCCCCTTTCCCCTCCCTTACCCCCCTTTCCCCTCTATGCCTTCCCTTACTCTCTCTTACTCTTCCCTTACCCCCCTTTCCCCTCTTTGCCTGCCCCTCCCATACCCACTCCAAAAAATAGGATGCATGTACACTCCTAGAAGACAATAGCACAAAGACGTCACATGTATCCCTGCTGTCCTGCGATACGTGGGATTCGTACGGCCGGAGATCTGACACGTGACGGGCATGTGTCCTTGCCTTGTCCGTCCGTCCCTCGGATGACGTCTGTGCTCTCATTTCCTATTTTTCTGCCTTTTCGTTTTTGGTTGTTTTGTTTTTCTCGTTGTTGTTTTTCTGGTCTTTATTTTTACGGTCGTTTATTTGAGTTTGGTTCTTTTTCTTTCGAGTCCTGATGTGTAAATTGCGTTTACTCTTTTTTTTTCGTTCTTTCTCTTTTTCTTTTTGTCATTACTATTTTTTTTCTTTCTTTCTTTCTTTTTCATTAGTGATTTTATTTCTTTCTTTCGAGTATTGTTTTTTTCGTTCTTTCATTTTTCTTGTCTTTCTTTCTTTTTTCGTTATCTTGTCTTGTTTTTCCTTTGGAGTCGTAATGCCTAAATTGCGTGTAGCATTTGCATGACGAATGACAATCGCCAGAGATGTGACAGCTGTAGCTATGGGACACACGTGACTTTTGTGATGTAGCGAGGTTTGCGTAACATTTTCACGTAATTGATTGATTGATTGATTATTGATAAACATGTAAACACCAAAAGCAACCAGTAGCATGCTAACTGACCACTTAAACAGTCCCATTCCGGGGGCCCACAGGAACTATGCAAATGATATATATCAGGTAACATTCAAGGTAAAGCAAACAGAAAAGTTCGAAAGACATGCATGATGGCTGGCATATATATATATATATATATATATATATATATATATATATATATATATATATATATATATATATATATACACACACACACACATCATTGTATAAGCAGGACGTTTCTACTCGTTATTCAAAGTTGAATCATGGTAATCGATTAATGGAAATCGGAAATTATAAGTGTTTACGTAAAAGCGATACTAATATGATACACTGATAAACTTTTAATCGTTTATATTTCTATTTTTTCCAAGATGTTTCCATCTTCTAGGGAAAACAAGATAGTCTATACTGACAAAAGTGAAATAAATATAAATGCAATATATATATATATATATATAATATTTGTATTTGGAGTGGTTTCATTCTTGATGTGGGAAAGAAGTAGACCTAAATTGGAGATAGAAAAAACAAAACGGCGACAAAAGAGTCAAATATACAATGAAACCTGCAGCAAAGAAACCAAAACAACGACGTAAAAAAAGTCACGGACACAAACGACGCAGAACCAACCACTACTGCAGAGAAAGCTAAATAACGTCAAAAAATAAGCCACGGCAAATAAAGCAAAAGCCACAAACAAAGACAGAACCGCGACAAACGAACCCAGACCCTCGACAAGGAAACCAAACTTCGGAAACAACAAAAAGTTCGGTCCGAGTCGTCGCCGTTTCCGCGACTGCCATTAATCCCGCACGAGAACGTCGTCTCAACTCCCCCTTTGTGTAAGCGAGTCTTTGCCTCGAGGAATTAGACGTTGACTCTCCTCCGCCGCAGTTGCTTTGCTCATGAGGCAGGCAGGATTGGCCAAGTTTGCTTGTCATGCATGCACTGCTTGGTTTGTGGATGATTTAAAGAATTGTAGGCCGCTGGTTTACCGTTTTCTCGGACACGTTGTGTGTGTGTGTGTGTGTGTGTGTGTGTGTGTGTGTGTGTGTGTGTGTGTGTGTGTGTGTGTGTGTGTGTGTGTGTGTGTGTGTGTGTGTGTGTGTGTGTGTGTGTGTGTGTGTGTGTGTGTGTGTGTGTGTGTGTGTGTGTGTGTGTGTGTGTGTGTGTGTGTGTGTGTGTGGGGGCGCGCGCATGTGATCAGCTGTATTAATGTTTGTATGTGTGTATATGAGTATGTTTACACAGCAAAAATATGGATTCTCATATACAGTAGATGTAATGTGTGTGTGCATTTATGTATTTATTTATATAATATGTATGGCCACAGTCCCTTCCTAACTCGGCGTTTCCCCTCTCATCCCCTCCCCATTAGCATCACCTTGTTCGAGCAAGAGCTGGCTAACTCGTGTCAGCCTCCCGGAGCAAATTATCCCGGGGATTGCGGTCGGTGCGTCGCTCTCCCTCAATCGATCGCGGGTAGATGCGACGAGTCGATAAGTGGCGGTTCCCGGGCTCTCGTGGAGTCACTATGCCAACGTCTTCCAGGAACAGGAAGCGGGGGAAGGGGAGGGAGAGGGAGAGGGAGAGGGAAGGAGGAAGGGACTTCTGAGGGCTTGGGCTTTTTGTTTATCTTTTGTCTTTCACTTTCTCTCTATTTGTCTTACTGTCTGTCTGATTCTGTCACACTCACTCTCACTCTATCTCTTTCTATCCTTCCCTCTCCCCCTCTCTCTCCTTCTCCATAACCCTTTCCACTCTGTCCCTTCCTCTCTGTCCCCCTTCTATCCCTTTCCCTTCTCTTCCCCCATGCCCTCTTTCCCTCTTAATGTTAATGGGTTTATCGATTTCAGAAAAGAATGACTACGTCAGAAAACAAGTCCATTGTATTTACAAGATATTTTGTCTTCGGTTACTTTGCACTTTCTCTATTTTACGGTATGATATTTTGCTGAGATAGACCAGTGACTGGCTAAATGTATTACGTTATTATGTAATATTATTTTTAACCATAATCATTGCATGCTCACAAGTATTCGCTTATCAGAAAAGAAACATTTGGGTTACAAGAAATGGGCGGTTTTCCTTATTGTTTCTTTATTTCTTTATTCGTAATACTTATCTATCGTTCTCTTGATCAAGAATTTATTCAAGTAAGATAGTAAACACAGAGGATAGTGGATGATTTAAACCTCCCCTCCGTCCGAGAGAGTCAAATAGAGCTTAACTGATATTGAAAAGAAAAAAAAGAAGCAAAATAGGAAATAGAAAATAAACTCGATGGCCAGAAATCGCCAGGAAAGCATGTCACAGTATTTCGATTGCATTCAGCCGCTCACCATCTTTTCGCTTCCGCCTTTTGGAGTCGCAGCTACTGGCCAACACGAGGCGCTTCTGTATATGCTTTGTTTTTCTTTATTTCTTTCGTGCTACATTCTGTTTACCTTTTTTATGCGTATCGCTTACTGTTTGTTTTTCTCTTTTGTATTCGTGTCGCTTACTGTTTGTTTTATTTTTTTCCTTATTTTTTTCGTGCCGCGTTCTGTTTGCCGTTTCCCATCGTCGACTTCGCGAAACAAAAGACGCGCGTGTGTGGGGAGGTTGTTTTACCGCAAACAGAGATTGAGTACAGGTGAAGAGTGGGAGGGAAGGGGGGGGGGGGAGATGTGTGGGAAACGGGGGTTGTGGGGAATATGGGGAATGGGTGAGGGGAGAGAATAGGGAATGGGTGAGGGGAGAGGTTTTGCTCAGGTTTAGGTGATTGGTAAAACTCGGGACGGTGTTCAACCTCTGGAATGTATTTATTTATTTTAGTTATCGTTATTATTGTTATTATCATTTTGGTGTTCGGTGGTTAGATCTCGACATTGTGCGGTCTTAGATATGTTTGATTTATCGTTTAGTCTTGGTGCGTCAGGATTGGCTGATCGGGAACATAAGTCTGTTTTCTTCTTCTTCTTCTTCTTCTTCTTCTTCTTCTTTTTATGGAGGTTCTTGATCCCACGCGCACGTTCAGGGGAGATGGCACGGGGGCGTCTTCAGCCCTCGAGTGCCCACGCAAGGAGAAAGGTGAATTGCAACTGGCGGGAGGTCACGTTCCCTCCCTCTTTTGTGCATTATGATATATTAAAAGGAGATGCAGTTATCCAGAGGGGATTTTAATCATTTTAGTTATTGTATTTATTGGTGATTCGCTTTCATTTTTAATGTTTTGTATGTAATTATCAACGAAAGAAATTAACAGCAAAGAGGATAACTTGGCACCAACACCTGCACTTGACTAGAAGGAGGAGAGGGTTAGGCTGGGTAGGGGTAGGGGGGGAAGAGGGGTCACTTCAAGCGTGGGATCGTGACGTCACACCGCCGAGCACCTGCTGACATTGAGGGCTTCAGGTGGCCACATGTGTCTGGTGGGGAAAAGATGGATGGGGGTGGGGGGGGATTTGACGGTTCTCTCTTTCCTTGGTTTCGGTAGAGAAAAAAACAACAGAATAGTAAATAGAGACAAAATTAAAGAAGAAAGAAGATGGAGAAGAAATTGATGGAAAATGTCGAGAAGAATCACTTGCGCCTGTCCAAGTCGGCGGAATGTTGATTGTGGAGAAAGCTCGCTCACGTTGGCCGCAGCGTGGTCGCTCTTGCATCATTCACTCGCATCGCTCACTGGCTTCTCGCGGCAAGCAGCAAGTGCGCGAAACGTTTGCTCGAGGAAGCTTTGGCGTGTCTTTGAAGCTCTTGGTGGGGTTCGAGACGCCTTTATTTGGTGGAAAAGAAGCCCCTATTTCATGATGAAGCCAATTTTGTTGATGAAGTCGCTTTTATTGATGATGAAGCCAATTTTGTTGATGATGAAGCTGCCCATATTTGATGGTGAAACTTCATGTAATGGGTAGTAGATATGCGGAGTTGAGTGTTTTATTTACTCTAATATTTACTTATCGCAAGGGTGCGTCTTCCGGCGAGTGTGTGATTTTGTGCATAGGGTCCTTAATCCTTCGCTCCCTACCCCTAGCAGATTTCTCTCCTTTTCCCCTCTGATGCGCGTGCGTGCTTGTATATGTGCGTGTACCTTTACGTGTGCTTTTGCATGTTTGAATTAATGTATGTATGTATGTATGTATATATGTGTGTCTGGGTGTGTGTGCCAGGTGCATACCGTATTTATGTGCCGTGCGCTGGCGTCGGTATGTCTGTCTACGTGAGTCTAAGTGGCTTGTACAAGTGTCCATGGGGGAAGTCAAG
>BOPN01000358.1:335117-337617 GCA_017312705.2 Penaeus japonicus
CACACACACACACACACACACACACACACACACACACACACACACACACACACACACACACACACACACACACACACACACACACACACACACACACACACACACACACACACACACACACACACACACACACACACACGCGCGCGCGCAAACTCTCCCTCCCTCTCTCCCTCTCCCTCCTCTTTCCCTTCCCTCCCTCTCTCTCTCCTCCCTCCCTCCCTCTCCCTCCCTCCCTCCCTCATTCCCTCCCTCCCTCCACCCCCATCCTCCCTCTCTCTCCTCCTCCCTCCCTCCCTCTCTCCCTCTCCTCCCTCCCTTCCTCCAATCCCCCGCCCGCGTTTTAGTATAACAGTTCTAGGACGTTTTTGTTTGCTGGGAAAGTTTTCTCTGCACATTGTCATACCTAATTAAGGTTAATTTTAAACAATAGAGAAAGGCAAAGAAGTCTAGTCTTACGTAGATATATATGTATTTCTTCTTGAAATTTCCATGAGTGAGTTTTTGCTTGTGCGGCACAGTCTGTCGTGTTTGTTTGTGAACAGCTTACGAAAGTTTTTTTTCTTTGTTTGTGTGGGTGCATGACTGTGTGACTGTACTTTTTTATTCGTGTGTTAGTGCGTGTGTCTATGGCTATGTCTATGTCTATGTATCTATGTCAATGTATCTATGTCAGTGTTTTCTTTGTTTGTGTGGGTACATGAGTGAGTGACTGTAATATTTTACTCGTGTGTGAGTTGTGTGTCTAAGTCTAAGTCTAAGTCCATGTCTATGTATCTATGTCAGTAATGTTTTCGGTGCGTGTGCTTCAGCACAAGGCAACGCGGTGACACGAAGGATCCAAAGAGGCTGCCTTGAAGGTTATTCACCCACCTCGCGGAATGGTGCAGTTTCACTCAGTCCGTGTGTAATTGAGATTTCTTCAGAGTGACGCGGTTCAGTATTTAAGTAATTGAGACTTCAGTGTTTACAGGGGGGAAAAACGGAAGAAAAGCAGCAGTAAGAAAGAGGAGAGAGATGGAATTGGAGATTAACATTAAGCGTGGGAGAGATTTGGGAGCAGATGCTCTAGGCAATGATTAAGAGGTTTGTAAAGAGGACGAGGGGACTTAAGGACGTTTGTGATTTTCTTATCTGAATGACGTCCGTCGGAAGCAAGAACGGTAGTGTGAGTGTAAGTGTAAGTTTATGCTTATGTGTATATTTGCGTGTGTGTGTCTTTATGCGTGTTTAGGAGGAGTGAGTGTAAGTGTGAATAAAAGTGGTTATAAGTTCACATTTATTTATATATGTGCATGTCTGTCTGTATATGTATATATTTGAATTTGCATGTTTGCGTGTAGGTTTGTCTGTTGGTGTGTCATGTACCCAAACCTTTTTCCCAATTAGGGATTGAAGTAACATGATCTATTTCTCTTTTTTTTTTTTTTTTTTGGGGGGGGGGGAGTAGAGGATGGGTGCGCCTGAAACTGTCGTTACCCTTTAACGGCGGCGTAATCATGACGTCACAACGGAGACCTTCAGCAGGAGAACAGGACCAGGGTCTGAATCCCGCTTTGGCAACACATTTTTGTTCGTTTTTGTTACATACTCGTTCTACTTAATTGAGTGTCCTACGTATTTATATGTTTATGGAGTTATCTCCCCATTTCTCAAACTAAAGCAGCGGGGATTTAGTTTCGTGGACTCACGCAGCTATTTATATCCCGGATGTACTTAGAGGACCGTCTCAGCTTTAAGAATAGGCAGGATGTGTCGGCATTTTCGCATTTCAGGAGATACGCTGACTCATCCCTGCTGTGGGTGGGGTGGGGTGGGATGGGGTGGGGTGGAGAGGGGTGGGGTGGGGAAGCAAGAGAACTTCATACGGTCGATTGGGGAAAAAAATGTCTATCTTGGTCTAGTTATCGAGACGCGTATGATCTCTGTTGATTAATTGGTTTATTAAGTTCGTATGTATCTTAGTGATATATCTTGCTTGTTTATTTATTTGTATTTTTATTTATTTATGTCTTGATCTCGTTGATGCATCTTGTTTGCTTAAATATTCGTCTTGGTTATTTATGCATCTTATTTATTTATTTGTTTATTTAATTTTTGTCTTTTTTTGTTTATCTACTTGCTTTTACCTCGTCTTGTGCCCACACATTTATATGTTTATTTATTTAGGGGTTAGAGGTGAGGGTGCCGTTAGGGGTGGGGGTGAGGGTGGGGGCGGGGGTAAAGAACGTTGGAGGATTCAAGGCGAGGATTGGAGACTAGGATGGAAGGAGGGGATAGAAGACTACGATTGAATACTAGGATGGACGGCAAGGATGGAAGACTACGATTGGTCTCAGTGGATTGAGTCTCACGCGGGTTGAGAAACTTGTCACACCAGTTGTACATTTTTTTGTTGTTGTTGTTGTTGTTGCAACGGTTTTGCAACGACTATGTTAATTACAGTAGCAATAGTGGTAATAGGGATAATGATAATAGCATTATTGTTGTTATTGCTGTGATG
>BOPN01000358.1:345117-362617 GCA_017312705.2 Penaeus japonicus
GAGTAGTTAGAGGAATGAGGGATGAGGAGGAGGAAATTGAGGAATCAGGAGGATAGGTAGGAGGAATGAGGAGGAGGAGGAGGAAGAAAAAAGAGGTGGAGAAATAGGAGGAATGAGGGGGAGCAGTAGGAGGAGGAGAAGGGGGTAGGGGTGGTGGGAGAAATATATATATATATATATATATATATATATATATATATATATGTGTGTATATGTGTGTGTGTGTGTGTGTGTGTGTGTGTGTGTGTGTGTGTGTGTGTGTGTGTGTGTGTGTGTGTGTGTGTGTGTGTGTGTGTGTGTGTGGGGGGGGGGGTGTGTGTGTGTGTGTGTGTGTGTGTGTGTGTGTGTGTGTGTGTGTGTGTGTGTATATGTATGTGTATGTGTATGTGTATGTGTATGTGTATGTGTATGTGTATGTGTATGTACATGTGCATGTGCATGTGTATGTGTTCACATACACATACATAACAAAAACCTGTGTCTTGCAAGGAGAGACTTCCATACATGTTGACAAAGTTCCAGAGTCTATCTACTCTTAGGTCGGGTATAGACGACCTATTTTCTATAAAGATACACAAACGCTTTCGAATGTTTGTTTTTGGAAATGAACATCTAACGTCTAAGCCCATTCGAAGTTGGTGAAATAGAGTTGTGCTTACCTATATAAAGAACTGCTTGAAATTTGTTCAGTACAGTAAAAGGGGCATATTATCCCCCCCACCCTTCTATTCCGGATTTGAGAATTGTGTCTAGAAAAGTATAAAGATACAAAAAAAAAAATAATAATAAAATAAAAAATATAAATAAATAAATAAAATAAAATAAAACACTGGAAGAAGAAGAGCATCAGTGTCATGTTAGATGCATTGTGTGATAATTCCTTAATGATAATTCCTTAATGATAATTCCTTAATGAGAGGCCCAAAGACGATTGACGTGGGAGCCTTGTGAAAATGGAAAGTAACTAAGACACAGCTAAGATTTTGAACATGAAAAAAGGAACATGTAATATACTTACAAACCTGTCTCAGATTATTGTTTTTAATGGGAATTACAGTAGCAGAATGTTCGGAAAAATACTATAATTCCTCTCTTTACTCTTCAGAGAGAGGAGTGATTTGGAGAGAGAGAGAGGAAGGGGAGGGAGAAAGGAGGGGGAGGGAGGGAGGAGAGAGAGAGAGAGAGAGAGAGAGAGAGAGAGAGAGAGAGAGAGAGAGAGAGAGAGAGAGAGAGAGAGAGAGAGAGAGAGAGAGTGAGTGTATACAGGTGTTGGTGTAGGTGTATTTATGTATTTAGGTTGGAAGAAAGAACAGGATTATTTACCTTCTACACATAGTGAGATTGCGTCATAGCGCAGATGCGGGCCTTGCTCCCCCCCTCCTCCCTCCCCCCAAAAGAACTCTTTGTTTTAAAGAAATATGAATATGATACGGAGAAATGCTTTAGCTTGTTGACGCAAGGAGAGGAACACCGAACGGTAATGTAAAGTAAACAGTGTATTATTATTTTAAATGAATTGTGCTTGCTGTGCGAGTGACATGGATTTTATTCCGAAAGAAAAGAGATGGAGACGAATTGTGGGAGAGACAAGGTAATTGATAGAAAATGACAAAGAGAAACATACTGGAGGGAGATGGCAGTCGGCGATTTAACGAGAGTTATTTCAAATGCTATTTTCACTCACATCTCATTCGCAATCGCAATTTGAACTGTGACCTTATTGATCTATTACAGACAGACATGCTGTGCCCCCAGACCCACCCGCATTCATAAATCCTCTCCTCTCTTCCAGATGATTTATCCTGGCGACCGCGAGCTCACGGAACGCGAACGGACCAACATCTGCTACCTGGCTTTCCCCGACAGTAACTCCGGCCTGATGGGGAATGTCCAGTTCCACTTTCGCATCCGCCAGTGCCCGCAGTCCAACCCCTTGCACACCCGCCCGGCCATCCACCAATACAATGCCACGTGTCCGACGAGCATACAGGTAATTTTGTTGATCTCCGTAAGGGCGAGATTGGCTTGGGCGCCTTCATTTATCACGGGGTCTCTCTCCGCCCAACGCAGGCTGTTATGTAATCGGCCGCCTTTGGTTATATGGTTATTGATTGAGTATTGGGTTTTCACTATATGTGAGGGTAGATTAAGATTGTGGGTTTTTAGATATATAAAGGTGAAATTAGATCAAGATATATTTTATGGGTAGAATAAGTATATTTCTTAAGTGGCTTGGTGAGTGGACGAATGACTAGAGAAGTGTCGCCCTCAATTTAATTAAGGAAGAGTATACGCATTTTGAAAGAAAATGAATAGGAATGATAAATCATTACGAAAAGAAATATCTAATAGTTATTTTGTATCTGCCCCCTACAGACTGATGATGGCTACCTCTATGGCTATGTGTACTTCAGGCAAGTGAAGGACCGCACACTAAGGAGAGGCTATTTTCAGAAGGTAATGTTTTGTCTGGAAAAGATTGGACTCAGAATGATAGAATAAGTTAATGTTTTGACTGTGAGGGTTATTATTGATGTTATGTTTGATTAAAATGTTGCTAGCCAATTAATAGAACATAAAAAGGTTTATGTGTACAAGTTTGTTGAGTATCTGATATTGGTAGTGGGAAACTAAGAAAGGTGATGGTGCTTGGAGTTTCTTAGCAAATAACATGTGTGATTATAGGTATTAATAGATTAGATTACTTGTTAATAGTGTTGGTAGAAGGATGAGTTGCTGATTAACGCTGAGGTTTTAAAAGCTATTTATAGAGAACATAAATTTTTTATGTTGGTATGATTTTTTGGTCTTTTTTGTAATTATTATATATATATAAATATTTATTTGTGTTTATGTTTATGTCTTTATTGATATTATATTGTATTTATGTTTATGTTATTACTTATATTTATATTTAATATATAATTTGCAATATATAATATATACTATATAATATATAGTATATAGTATATACTATATACTGTATTCTGTATACTGTATACTGTATGATATATGATATATGATATATAACAAATAATATATAATATAATATAATATAATATGTTATGATATAATACAATATAATATATAATGTATATATATATATATATATATATATATATATATATAATATATATATAATATATATATAATATATATATAATATATATATAATATATATATATATATATATATATATATATATATATATATATAATATAATATATATATATATATATATATATATATATATATATATATATATATATATATATATATATATATATATATATATATATATATATATATATATACAAATTATGACTGAATCTGTTATAGATTATATATTTTATGCATTTTCTTCAAATTTGTTCACACTAAAGTTGAGTGAAGTATGTACTTGTTAGATGTTCATTATTAAGACCTTTTTTAATTCTCTTTACTTCTCTTTCAAAAGAGTGTGGTATTGCTTTCCCACTTGCCACTGGTGTCACTCTTCACAAGTGTGCTAGACTTGATGGCACCAGAATATTTTGATACCGGGGAAGCCAGCCTGGAAGCAGCATGTCACCACCTCGACCAGTGGCCTCAGCCTACACCAGGTGTCACCCTTAGTCTTCCTCTGCTTGGAACTCTGATACAGGTGAGATGTCCCTTAAGTCTTTTAGCTGATGTGTCATTGTGTTCTTGAGAGCACTGCATTTGTAAGTCTTGCTACTGGATATGCTCTTGTTAGCAAGAGGTGCTTCTGGTTCTAATCTTGAGCCTTTTAGTTTTCACATCTAATGTCTCTGTATCTTTACTCTGGAGGATTTAGTAGATATATGATTTAATTGATTTAAGAGGACTCAGAATAATGTTGTGTACTGGTAGAGAAAGAGAGCTGCTTCACACTCTGAATTTTTCCTCTTCTTTCAGGTCCGAATTCCAAGTCGGCAGGACAAACCAGGAGCTTCCACGCTAACACCACCATCTCCTCCCCACACGTCTCCTGGACCTTTGACAATCATGGTGCCATCTCCACATGAAACAGAGGTATTTTTCTCTCTTTTTTTATGATAATGATCTTTACCATAAGAAAGCATACCTAGGGAATATGTACGTGCTCACAAAATCCAGAATAGACCTCATTTAGATGTCCCATCTTTATGTAAATTCTTAGTTTATTATTGAAATGTCATTTTTGGCTAAACTTGGTTTATTGTAGAAATTAATTTGAATTGGTTTAAATTGGGTTATTATAGAAATTAATGTGAAAAAAATCCTGTCTAGGCTTTCAGAGTTTTAGCTCCGGTGCTGCCTCACCTCAACCTGTTATGGGAACTGGTGATCACTGCTGAACCTTTGGTAGTGATGGCAACTTCACCAACCACTGCTGCTAATATGGTGCAAACCCTAGTCAGGTTAGTAGAGTGGCATTTTAGTATGAGTAATATGAAAATAATTTTGATTAAAAAGAATTGTTTACTAGAGATGTATGTTGGTGTTCATAGACATCTCACACCAGAAAAAGAACTGTACTATAACTGACAATCTTTGGTAGAAATTACTGTGGTAAGCAGCATAATTCTGTATAGATAATTGCAGTGTGATGAAATTGAGTAAATTTATGGTCCACATAAATCTTCTATGGGAATTAGTGTTTACCTGTGCTTACATTCTATATGTAAATCATTATATCATCATCATTATGTTTATATTTATATTTATTTATCTACCTACATATATTATATATAAACTTATTCCTTCCTCAGCCTTATTGCTCCACTCAAGTACAGCGGAGACTACCGCCCCTTCTTCACCATCCATGACTCAGAGTTCAAGGAGTACACAACACGTACTTCTGCTCCTCCCAACGTGATCCTTGGAGTGACCAACCCCTTCTTCGCCAAGACGCTCCAGCATTGGCCACACATCATCAGGATCGGGGACAACACTGGTAGGAATTGTGTTGCTAGTTACTATAAGAAACCTTACTGTATTATTTTGGGTCAAGTATGACTCAGTCCTTTGTGGATTTTATTTTATGTGAACTCTGCCATGACTTCATCATTTTCTTGTTTTTTTTGTTTTGTTTTTAAACTCTGGACAGGAGGGAAAATAGGATGTTACTGAATATTGCTGTTTCAGAATTAATAATAAGGGAGATAAGTTGTTACTGTATATACTTGTTGTTTTATCAGCTTGCATTGAGAAGATAGTCATTAATAATGTTACAGTTTGGCTTTTCCAATACGTAGTAAAAAGATACTTTGAATAAGAAACATCTCTTTTACAGGATCTCCGAGCACACAGAAACATAAATTAAAGAAAGCTTCAGCTCTCAAAACAGTTGAACAGAAACCTGGTGTCTACACTAAATACCGACCTCATTTACAGGCTGACAAGGTGAGAAGTAAACTGTGTTGTAAAATAGTACTTTAGACATGAGAACACTCAAATGCTCAAATTTTGTCATGTGTTGAATAAAAGATAATAACTGAAATACAATTTTTTTTTTTTTCTGTTCCTCTAGGGTTTAGTAAAGCGACTACTGAAAGGAGTGCAAACTGGAAGACCAGTAGAGGTACAGAGTGCACTCTTAAGACGACATCTTCTAGAGTTGACGCAGTCCTTCATGATTCCTTTGGAAAGATATGTAGCTTCCCTTATGCCACTTCAGAAGAACATTTCACCTTACAAGGTATGGGTCATTAACCCATTCCCGACGGGGGAATTCTAGCCTTGAATGTCCAAATGCCGGTGCGTTCGAATTATTAGGCCTAAATCAATTGAATGGCCGGCACAATACTGTGCCGCCCGGCAACTGGGCTTTTGAATGCGCGGTACACATGCTGTACCACCCGTCCTGTGTGGGTTAAAATAGGTTGTGTCAAAGCACTGCAAATTAGTCTAGGGTTGTTTGTATTTGCAGCACTAAATCATACTTGGTTATGTATCAAATAGTATTATGCAAACTTTTAATAGTAATTATAGTAATTCTGATATACAATATTGGATATACTCATTTTTTAGGTATTTGATGTATAATATTCCATATAGAGCTCAGTAATAAAGATAGAGTAAAGCAAGTAGAACATGAAGTGTTTGAGAAAAAAACACAGTAGTAGTTGTGATATATATATATTTTTTCCATCTTTTTCTTGTAGGCAATACCCAGTTTGCGCCCATTCAACCCAGACGACTTCCTAGCCACACTGGAGCTCTATGGGCCACAGCTGACAACTGGAATCCGTGGAGACTGGGAAGGTCTCTACCGGCGATTCTTCCGTTCCATCAATTTCTCCGTGTGGTTCAACGCCCGCTACGAGGAAGTGTCGGACAAGCTGTCAAAACTTCATCTCCAGGCCCTTAGTGATGCTGTATGCAATACCTATAGATTTTATGTTCATTTTATTATTAAGTACTTCCCTTTTAAGTGAATTAGTCTAAGTATGTTACAAGATTTATTTTGGCTTTTTAGAAAACAAACAAATTTACCTTAAATAAGATGGTTTTCTGATACATGGTACCTTTCTGGTTACTTATCATGTTAATTACTTACTTTCCTACTTACTTTCCCCCTTGTCTATTTATCTACCTACCTACCTACCTACCTACCTACCTACCTACCTACCTACCTACCTACCTACCTACCTACCTACCTACCTACCTATCTACCTATCCACCTATCTACCTATCCATCTAACTACCTATCCACCTAACTACCTATCTACCTGTATACCTACCTACCTTACCTACCTACCTGCCTGCCTATCTACCTACCTGCCTATCTACCTACCTGCCTATCTACCTACTTGCCTATCTACCTACCTACCTGCCTACCTACCTGCCTACCTACATACATACATACCTTCTACCTACCCTCTTCCCACCCATCTTATCTACTTACCTGTCTATCTGCCAGCCTACTTATTTACCAAACTATTAATCTCTCTACTTGTCCACATATTTTTCATCTGCTAGTCTACCTACTTACCCACTTGAAATGATAAATTATAAAAAAAAAAAAAAAAAAAAAAAAAAAAAAAAAAAACATATTTACTCATTTTTAAATCCATGTAATTTTCAGAACTGATATTCATGTACCATTCCCTTTGCAGGATTTGAGTGGATGGGCATGCAGTCGAAGTGAAGTGGAAGTCGTTGACATGGTCTTACGCTTGAGGTCCAAACTGACGACAGCAGACACTCTCCATGTGAGCCAAAACACAAGGGATAAACTCAATGCCAACTTGCAGACCCTCTTCAAATCACTGCCAGAGGACTTACAATCAGTCCTCTGTGCCACCTGAGGGAGGGGAAACCATGGTGGGGTTGCCATCAGAACTTAGAAGTAAAATGTTTGTCAGGCAGTATGTGTGCTCTTAGACAAGCTTCAGGAAGTCTTGTTTTTATTATTGATTCTTTTTTGTGATGGAGGCTTCTTCTAAGGCATGCAGTCTTGTCTTGTCACGTCCAGACATGTTGCCATACTGTGCT
This sequence comes from Penaeus japonicus, assembly GCA_017312705.2. NCBI lineage: Eukaryota > Metazoa > Arthropoda > Malacostraca > Decapoda > Penaeidae > Penaeus > Penaeus japonicus. Next base: position 352,600 of record BOPN01000358.1, read on the forward strand.
CCCTCCAACTCTGATGGTATCCTAGTGGTGTACATGTGTTAGACTTGCCATTTTTGCAGAAATAACAGCAGGTGTTCAATATGGTAAGAAAAGGGTAATGAAAGTGAGAAATATTTTATTAGGTGGTGATTATCACATAGCAGATTTGCCTTCAGCAATACCAAGAGTCAATAGTATTTAACATATTATACAGGAGGATGACAATGTTATTATGCTGTTTATCATTAGGTGATGACCATTGGAGAGGTATTTTATGTCAATTGTTACCTCCAGTGCCTTTTGATAGGGTAGGATTGATGAGTGTTGGTCACAATGGTAATATGGTAATGGAAAAAAATCAATCATTGCCCTTTTGTGATCTTTGGTGAATCATGAAGTTTCATCAGGACGTGATAAAGATACATTTATACCAAGTTCTCAGACTTGGTATGAGATACATTGAGTTTCATATCATGAAGAGTTTGCTCAATGTAGATTGGGAGTTTATGATAATCAGTCTAAATCTTGCCATTCAGTGAGATTTATAAGTGAGGAATGTATGTTCTTTCAGTGTTGTCCTTGGTTGTAACTCACCAAATGGTGCCATGATGGGTAGACATGGTTATTTCCCTTGGTATTAGGTAGAAGTAAGCTAGAATGTACATTCTCAAGTGGGTGCTTCTTGCAAAGGTTCTTCTCTCAGTAAATCCTGTTCTGTAATCAGTGTCTAAGTAATCAATACCTCGTATGTATTATTTTATCATCTTCAGAGGTTGAACATGCTTTGTTTCTTATCGATAATAGTGCCAATGTTTTGCAGTCTAAATGACTTTTGTTACCTGAACTAATAATAAATTATTTTATTGAAAATCCATAGGCTTACTTTTTGCTGATAAGTGAGTCCTTGTCATTATTTTGGCAAAGTTGTTTAACAAATATAACTTTGTTTTGATGGAAATACACTCTTGCACATCGGTAGTAAAAGAAACATTGATTTCTCCTAATTCAAAAATTGACAAACAATGATTGTAGCTTTCACTCATCATCACATACAGTGGTTGGCTAATATAATACATGGTGCTAATATCATAATCTCCAGTAGAGAACTGTTCACTATTTGGGTTTCGAAGAGTGACAAGTGCCTGTGAAAAAGCAAACTAGAATTTTTACAGAGTAATGGGCATGTATCTTGTACTCCAGAAAAACAAAAGGTATGAGATAAGGATGCCATATGAATAATTAGATTATTTTTTTTAGCCAAGAGGTAATTATTCTCGTATTGTGGTTGATTAAACAGATGTCATAATTAAAAACAAACCTTTGGGGATTTTCAAGTTACATAGGGATAACATCTAGCATGCCTTTTCTTGCTTCCTTCTAAGTTTGAGTAGATATATTTGTTAATATTATTGATAGTATTTCCTGTGTTTAATATTATTTACATTCTTATCAAATACAATATTTGAATGATGTAGTTAGGACTTTTATCTCACTGGCCCAATGTGAGATATAAAACTATAGTCAGTTCTGTTACTATTTTAATATCGTATGTTAGTTTTTTTAGAAATTAATCATTTTTCCCTATTTTCCTTGCATGTCTTTATTATAAGTTTGAATGTTGTGGAACTAAAGTTGCTGTTCATTATGTACATATATTTGCAGTTTATTTTCCTTTGTTTGATTGTTTTGAAGTTAATACAACAATAGCTGACTGGAAAATTATATGATAATCACTAGTGTGTATTTTAAGATCAGCAGAAGTGCCATCTATATTACAGTGAGAAAACTAGCCATGCTGTGAGCTTGGTTATTAGCCCATTCACGCCGGATGATGTGATATCATGTCATGGTAATATTTCGCACCTGGTAGATGTCAAAATACACATTTTACATTGTTACGTATGCATATACTCATAGGAGTTCCATTTGTATTGACTCATTTTTCTCCATTTGTGAAAATAGTGTAAACAAATACAAAAGTCTCCTGTTATCATCCTGTTTAATTGGACAGGTGAAAAGTGCTCTGAGAGCGTGCAATGTCATTTATCTGGGAGATGTACTAGGCAAATATAAGTTCCAGTGCGAATGGGTTAAAGGCAGACCAGGTTCTTTTTTATGTAATAGAAATCTGATATATTAGCCCCGGAGTAATTTTTTTTTTTTTTTTTTTTTTTTTTTTTTTTTTTGAGAGTTTTATAAATCTGTATAGAGAATGAATTTCATTTCACTCATTCTTTGCTTGATAATGATTTTAAATACAATGATAATTTGTTAATGATTTTGAATTGTGATTTTTTTTGTCTTTTTAAATGTTCATTTGTCAATATATTAGGGGATGGTTATCTATTTCTTAGAGTTTTAGAATTACTAACTTTGCTAAGATCAAATTTGCCAAAAAACAAACAAAAAAAATCACCTACAGATGGTAACTTCATCGTGATATCTTGGTATCTCCAGTTTTGTCTAAAAAATTGTGATTTTTGAGCTTGCATAATATTCTAAAAATGTGTTTCCAATATCAGCAGTAGTCCTGTTCTTCAAGAAATTAAGAAATTAGATTCTGGTAAATATACATATATCTCATTTGCTTCTTTAAAGTAAAAAAAAATGAAACTAAAAATCATCCTGTGATAAATGTAGTATTATGTATAGCTTTAATTTGTTAGCATTGTCACAACTGTCTTCAGAATCGTAGGTCTTGTGCTCTCCCATCAAGGAAAATTGTTCTCAGTCAGTGTATTTCATCCTGTTGTTATTATTATTGTTAATGTTGTATCATCATGGTTATGGGTATGACTATTGAAGATTTTGTTGTATTTGATGAACAAATATCATGTCTCTTGAACTGGGTTCCAAAAATGTTGGCAATTCATGCTAATATCCTCAACACATTACTTTGTGCATGCATATAGAAGCAGTGGAAGTTGAAGAATTCTAAATGAACATGGTAGGTTGCTAGTAATTTCTAACATATATGATAGTACTTGGATATTTTGGCAGAGGACCAGACCAGACTGTGTAGAGGTTTTTGGTAATATTCTTTGGAATTGAACTGAACATATAGTACCTCGTGTTGAATTTTGAAACCAGCTAATTTATTAGATGAAAACGTTTGCTTTTAGTTGCTTTCACTGACATTATGTTATTGGAGAGAAGAGCAGTTTTGTTTAGTACTTTTTTAAAGAAAATATTTGATAATTCTTTTGAGGTCAATGATCTGACAGGTTGTTTTGATTTTTACTTTCGATCAGGGGACAGGATCTAAAGAGGCTAGTGACAGTAGGGCATTTTAGTAATACCTATTTCCGGAATGGGTGTTCATGATATACCATTGACTTTAATTTGTAATGTATACTTAAGAATTCAATGTGAAGTATTTTATATAGCACAGAAGGAGACATTGATAGCATGAGCTTTACTTCAATCAGCTGTTTTTTGACTACTCTATCACTGCATGTGTAATTGAAGAGGATACTGGTATGCTATGGGAGTTTCTTTGATTTTTTCATGAAGCAAATGAAGGTATTTAATATATCCATTGTATTTTATTATTAATATTTTTTTTTTTCCAAAATGTTTAGGCTACTTGAAGGCTTATTCCTGTATATTGATAAGAGGTTTTATATCACAAAAAATGATTTGTGACACATGGAAATTTACAGGATTTTCTGATAAATGTTTTTATAAGCTTGAGGCAATGAGACAGAATTTGGTCTTAAGAAGTAAGTACCAATGAGTCAGTTTCTTGGTAAATGTGTTGTATAATGTTCTAAGAGAGAAAAAACCCTGTCAAGATACTTATGAAGGAATTAAAGATTTGTATTAGTAGTATCATGTTGAGAAAGTAATCCTTGTGCTAAGCCAAACGTTGAAGACTGTTTAGCTTATGGGTGATATAATTGATAAACATAGTGATTCACTTGCATAATTATTCAAATATGAAAAGAAAAACATATCAGTGTATTATCATGGTTGACACATTGCTTTTGATTTTGAAACCACTTGTGAAATGACTGAGCTGGCTTAAAAAAAAAGGAGAGTATGCATTGATAATCATGAACTTTTTGAGATCAGTAATTATACTTCCGGACTTAGTGAAGACACAATAAGGCTTCTCAGCCTGCAAAATTAATGTCTTTATTATAATGTTGTTGTATATTTCAATTCAATTCATCAGTGCCAATTTTTTCGGCCAAAATTTTCTCCACAGCTGTTGCTTTTAGGGCTACCACATGGTTGAAAATTTATAATTGTATTACCTGCGTGTGTCAGGAATGAGGAACAGAAGTGCCATACACCCCATTTTATTGTATGCTATTTAAATATGTCCACAAAAGTTTTTTTTTCTTCAGTTCAACAGTGAAAAAGTAATACCAAGTGAAAATGTTTCATGAATTCATACTGATAAAAGAAAGTGATATATGACTGATGATTCAGGAAATTTTAAGATTACTTGGGAATGATTATAGCATTGTATGAGACAGGGGCAACTTTCAGAGTTTTTGGAATTTTTTTGTAACCTTGTTCATAAGCTAAAACACGTGATGGGCAAAACTCAGTATAGAAATAAAGTTACTGATAGTTATAACTAAGGGCAGTACAGCAATTACTGGCTGGACATATACCACATGAATTTTGAAAAAATGAACTTGTGTTATGTACCTGAAAGGACCTATTCATTAATTTATTTCATTTTCCCCTTTGGATTTACTCAGGATAACTTGTAAAGCTGTAAAGGAGGGGTATTTCCCTGTTAACTTCCAGAGAGATATTTAAATGTACTACAGAGTATATTTCACCTCTTTCAATATTAGAAATGTAGTAATTGTATATTTTTTTTTTTTTTTTTTTTTTTTTTTTTTTTTTTTTATAAATCTGTATAGAGAATGAATTTCATTTCACTCATTCTTTGCTTGATAATGATTTTAAATACAATGGTAATTTGTTAATGATTTTGAATTGTGATTTTATTGTCTTTTCAAATGTTCATTTGTGACTATATTAGGGGATGGTTATCTATTTCTTAGAGTTTTAGAATTACTAACTTTGCTAAGATCAAATTTGCCCCCCCCCAAAAAAAAAAAAAAAAAAAAATCACCTACAGATGGTAACTTCATCGTGATATCTTGGTATCTCCAGTTTTGTCTATAAAATTGTGATTTTTGAGCTTGCATAATATTCTAAAAATGTGTTTCTGATATCAGCAGTAGTCCTGTTCTTCAAGAAATTAAGAAATTAGATTCTGGTAAATATACATATATCTCATTTGCTTCGTTAAAGTAAAAAAAAATGAAACTAAAAATCATCCTGTGATAAATGTAGTATTATGTATAGCTTTAATTTGTTAGCATTGTCACAACTGTCTTCAGAATCATAGGTCTTGTGCTCTCCCATCAAGGAAAATTGTTCTCAGTCAGTGTATTTCATCCTGTTGTTATTATTATTGTTAATGTTGTATCATCATGGTTATGGGTATGACTAATGAAGATTTTGTTGTATTTGATGAACAAATATCATGTCTCTTGAACTGGGTTCCAAAAATGTTGGCAATTCATGCTAATATCCTCAACACATTACTTTGTGCATGCATATAGAAGCAGTGAAAGTTGAAGAATTCTCAATTAACACCATAGATTGCCAGTAATTTTTAACATATATGATAGTACTTGGCTATTTCGGCAGAGGACCAGACCAGACTGTGTAGAGGTTTTTGGTAATTTTCTTTGGAATTGAACGGAACATACAAGACCTCATGTTGAATTTTGAAACCAGCTAATTTATCAACTGAAAACTTTTGCTTTTAGTTGCTTTTACTGACATCGTGTTATTGGAGAGAAGAGCAGTTTTGTTTAGTACTTTTTTAAAGAAAATATTTGATAATTCTTTTGAGGTCAATGATCTGACAGGTTGTTTTGATTTTTACTTTCAGTCAGGGGACAGGATCTAAAGAGGCTAGTGACAGTAGGGCATTTTAGTTATACCTATTTATATGAAAATAAGTAAGGTGTTAAGGTTTCCGGAATGGGTGTTCATGATATACCATTGACTTTAATTTGTAATGTATACTTAAGAATTCAATGTAAAGTATTTTATATAGCACAGAAGAAGACATTGATAGCATGAGCTTTACTTCAATCAGCTGTTTTTTTTTTTTGACTACTCTATCACTGCATGTGTAATTGAAGAGGATACTGGTATGCTATGGGAGTTTCTTTGATTTTTCATGAAGCAAATGAAGGTATTTAATATATCCATTGTATTTTATTATTAATATTTTTTTTCTCCAAAATGTTTAAGCTACTTGAAGGCTTATTCCTGTATATTGATAAGAGGTTTTATATCACAAAAAATGATTTGTGACACATGGAAATTTACAGGATTTTCTGATAAATGTTTTTATAAGCTTGAGGCAATGAGACAGAATTTGGTCTTAACCCAATGACGACGGTGCGTCACACCCGTGTGACACAGCCAAAAACTCCCGTTCCGGGGCGTCATCCTATTGTGACGATTTCATTGCAATATTGCAATCGCCCGGCATATGGGACTTCGCGTAGAAAGTGCACCCGTCGGGAAAGGGTTAAGAAGTAAGTACCAATGAGTCAGTTTCTTGGTAAATGTGTTGTATAATGTTCTAAGAGAGAAAAAAACCCTGTCAAGTTACTTATGAAGGAATTAAAGATTTGTATTAGTAGTATCATGTTGAGAAAGTAATCCTTGTGCTAAGCCAAACGTTGAAGACTCTGTTTAGCTTATGGGTGATATGATTGATAAACATAGTGATTCACTTGCATAATTATTCAAATATGAAAAGATAAACATATCAGTGTATTATCATGGTTGACACATTGCTTTTGATTTTGAAACCACTTGTGAAATGACTGAGCTGGCTTAAAAAAAAAGAGAGTATGCATTGATAATCATGAACTTTTTGAGATCAGTAATTATACTTCCATAGACTGCGATGAAAAAAGAAAATAAGAAAAAAAAACTGATTTAAAAGTAATACTGTTTTGACTGACACAATAAGGCTTCTCAGCCTGCAAAATTAATGTCTTTATTATAATTGTTGTTGTATATTTCAATTAAATTCATCAGTGCCAATTTTTTCGGCCAAAATTTTCTCCACAGCTGTTGCTTTTAGGGCTACCACATGGTTGAAAATTTATAATTGTATTACCTGCATGTGTCAGGAATGAGGAACAGAAGTGCCATACACCCCATTTTATTGTATGCTATTTAAATATGTCCACAAAAGTTTTTTTTTCTTCAGTTCAACAGTGAAAAAGTAATACCAAGTGAAAATGTTTCATGAATTCATACTGATAAAAGAAAGTGATATATGACTGATGATTCAGGAAATTTTAAGATTACTTGGGAATGATTATAGCATTGTATGAGACAGGGGCAACTTTCAGAGTTTTTGGAATTTTTTTGTAACCTTGTTCATAAGCTAAAACACGTGATGGGCAAAACTCAGTATAGAAATAAAGTTACTGATAGTTATAACTAAGGGCAGTACAGCAATTACTGGCTGGACATATACCACATGATTTTTGAAAAAATGAACTTGTGTTATGTACCTGAAAGGACCTATTCATTAATTTATTTCATTTTCCCCTTTGGATTTACTCAGGATAACTTGTAAAGCTGTAAAGGAGGGAATTATTTCCCTGTTAACTTCCAGAGAGATATTTAAATGTACTACAGAGTATATTTCACCTCTTTCAATATTAGAAATGTAGTAATTGTGCTCTAAAACAGGTTCTATGTACACGTGCATGTACTTAGACACAGGTGCATGCATGTATGCATATATATATATATTCAAGTTCTAGTAAAAAAATAAAAGAAAGAAAAAATAGTTGATAAAAAGTGGCTCATGAGTTAGGGGTCAAATGTCCTGTATTTTCTCTATTCTCTTTTCAAAGTATGTAAAAAAATGATAATGCTTATGACTATAAGCAGTTGGTGTTCTTTCGTAAAGTTAGAGTATATTCAGAAACTTGATGAGGAATCATCCAGAACTGTCTTTTGTGTTGTAATGAAATCTTTGTAATACTCATGACAAAATAAAATATATTTTCTCATCTGTTTTATTATTAGCCTGTTATATATTTTGTAAATTGTTAGGAATCAAAAGAAAGAGAAACAAATAATTATACACAAAGATTCCCAACACCTGCCCTCCCTCTCTCTTTTTCTTTCTCTTTCTCTCTCTTTTTCTCCTTTTTTATCTTCCTCTGTTCTCTCTTCTCTCTTTCTCTTTCTTTATCTCTATCTCTGCATTTCTATCTGTTTATCTCTCATATCTTTCTAGTCAGTAAGATTTTCTAATTATTCAAAATTTTCATATAAATATGCTGTATGTAAAATATTTCATATAATCTTATCAAATCAGTCTGATAGGTCAATTGAGGAGTATAAAGTTTAAAATTGAATTAAAATCTGTTTTGCTGGAAGTAATCAGTAAACTATATCTAAACCAAAAAGACGAAGGTAAAATGATTAAATATGACTGGGAATTATTGACACAGTTATCGGTTATAAAGAGCATCAGAATTGGTCAAAATTTCTGTATTGGTTCATCACCAGTATCTGTATCTGTATCTTTATCTACATCTGAACATATACATAATACATAAACATATAAGTACATACATAATACATACACATATGCTGTATGTATTACCTATACACATATATTAATAGATATACACTGCATACATGCATACATACATACTCACAGATATGTGTATGGGCGTGGGCATGGGCGTGGGCATGGGCATGGGCGTGGGCGTGGGCGTGTGTGTGTGTGTGTGTGTGTGTGTGTGTGTGTGTGTGTGTGTGTGTGTGTGTGTGTGTGTGTGTGTGTGTGTGTGTGTGTGTGTGTGTGTGTGTGTGTGTGTGTGTGTGTGTGTGTGTGTGTGTGTGTATGTATGTGTGTGTGTGTGCGCATATACAATATATATATATATATATATATATATACATATACATATACATATACATATTCATATTCATATTCATATTCATATTCATATTCATATTCATATTCATATTCATATTCATATTCATATTCATATTCATATTCATATTCATATTCATATTCATATTCATATTCATATTCATATTCATATTCATATTCATATTCATATACATATACATATACATATACATATACATATACATATACATATACATATACATACACACACACACACACACACACATATATATATATATGTATGTATATATATATATATATATATATATATATATATATATATATATATACAGTATTTATATATATATATATATATATATATATATATATATATATATATATATATATATATATATATATATATATATATATATACGTATATATATATATTTATATATATATATATGTATATATATATATATATATATATATATATATATATATATATATATATATATATATATATATATATATATGTATATATACATATACATATACATACATACATACATATATATATATATATATATATATATATATATATATATATATATTTGTGTGTGTGTGTGTGTGTGTATGTGTGTGTGTGTGTGTGTGTGTGTGTGTGTGTGTGTGTGTGTGTGTGTGTGTGTGTGTGCATATGTGTGTGTGTGCATATAGATAGATAGACAGATAGATATAACTCGGGCGATTCTTACCACTACCTGACGTCTAACAGACTCAACGATGTTTAACCGATTCCGTTGTTAGATAAGATTCTACAAACACTACTTAACTTCATCCACGCAGCTGCTGGAAAGCGTAGGAGGCAAGAGCACACCTTCCCCATTCCCTGAGCCTACGGGGAAGAAACCAGATACCCGAGACGACAGGCACTAGAGCATGCAACACCCGGGTTTTGGCTTCACGTCCACAATAATGCCACGGGGGCTACCCGCTACTTTCCCGCTCGCACGCTTAGTTTTGCTTGTTTGAGTAATTCTCTTGTTCTGTCTTGTATTCTCTTCTTGTATATTCTCTCTCTTTCACTCT
>BOPN01000358.1:367617-370117 GCA_017312705.2 Penaeus japonicus
AATATGAATACAATAATCCGATAGCAAAGGCAGCTTTTATTGGGAAATGTAAAATAGATCTTTAGCTGTATTTGCAATAATTCAAAATACAAACATGAAGGGTTTATAATTTGCAATGTCATTCGATTTCTTTAGGCGTATTTTTGGAGAAAGAAAAGAGCTAGTGAGAGAGAAAGAGAGAGATAGAGAGAGAGATAGATAGATAGAGAGAGAGAGAGAGAGAGAGAGAGAGAGAGAATCTCATACTTATAAAGAACAAAACTGAAACAAACAACATATTTTTTAAGTACTGTTAACTTTGTAGACATTTTGAATGAAATGACATGACAGACTTATCGACACGAGCATTTTAGTGAATATCAAAATGGACAAACACACCGGATCTATTATCTATTATAATCTATCTATATTATATTATATGTTATATTTATATTATAAAACTATTATAATCTATCTATAGCCTACCACTGTACGGATGTGATATTAAACCATCTATTTACTGACTTGCTTTGCATATAGATCAGTCTGTCTGTCTACTGAAGTATCTATTGGTTATCTTTTTCATTGTAAAGGTGTAATAAATTAAGAATATTAGTACTGACTAAACATGAATGCAGATAATGACCCAAAATAATGTTAGTATTATACTTACTCTGGTGTCAATGTTAACGCTACTGCTGTTGACAAGACTGCAAACATATGCTTATTTTTTATCATTAGTTTTAGTGTCTTCATGATAAATTTTATTACAATATTGGCCTTGCGTTTTGCTCATTGCTTCATTTTCGTTTGTAAAAATTTCACTCTTTATCCAGCCTGTTATCTTTTCCAGACTTTTTATTCATTTGACAACTGCTGTCGTTAGGACTGCAAACATATACTTATTTTTTATCATTAGTTTTAGTGTCTTCATGATAAAGTTTCGTCTGTGATCATCGATATTACGATGCTGGCCTTGTGTTTTACTCTTAATCCAGCCTATTCTCTTTTGCAGACTTTTTATTCATTTGACAAAAACAACTAAAAAAATAAATAAATAAATAAAAATAAAATAAATACATTAAATGGAGACAACTCGTTTTTCTTGTATTTGTGTTAGCTCTGTGTGTGCGTGTATGCATACACATGCCAGTTAATTAACCTGAGTGCACACTGGCACAGGTTCTCCCTCTCTTGTGTGTATGCGTAGTTTGTCGTCTGTTCAGGAGAAAGTGAATTTGTCGTTCCCATCTCCTGAATAGTGGAGCTGCATATGTGATTCCCAGAGACAGATACGTCTGACCTGCTTGTGTTTGTTGCCATGCAGTGTCTGATTATGTGTAAGTTATGTTTCCCAAATCATGCAGCTTTGTAGTGCAAATAGGAAGACGGAAAACTTTTTTTTTGTGATAGAGAAGTGATTTTTCTCTTCGCAAGCAGAAAGCCGTATGTTTTTTTTTCCTTTTTCTCTCTTTAGAAAGGAATGGGGTTGAACAATTTACATGTATTCATTTTTCTACATCACGTTTTGAATTCACTACAAAATAGTCATAGCTGATCATGTCTGCTGAAAAGCAATTCAAAATAAAATGCAATACCTTCTTCACCCATTGACCAACGAAATAAAGATATCATTTTTATACCTTAAACCTTTAAGAATAAACTCAAATCATCATATAAAATGCTACATCTATTTAGAAAAAGAGATTCTACAAAAAATAACTTATCCGAGAATCTGCAACCACGTGCAATAACCACATCCGCTCCAAGAACAGAGTTTGAGGATGCGCACCCGTCAGACCACTTGTGACGTCACTCTGTTTACATACAATGCACGGTCTTTTATGCGCCTTATACGTCTTGAAAGAGACAGGAACATCGTTTTATTGTGTTCTGTTATGGTTTACTGATAAAAAAATAACTGAGCCTCGCGTAGAAAACGTGTTGTGGCTGAACACGAAGAGAGCGAAAGAGAGAGAGAGAGAGAAAAAAAAAAAAAAAAAAAAAAAATGGCGACCCTTGTAAATTTAGGAGATTGGTAGATAGGCGAAAGTTTCCGTGAGGTATTTCGGCTACCTGGAATTATAATCACAAAGGCGGTTTGGACGGGCCGAGAAACAAACGATCAGCTAACACACTACGACTACAAGTGAAAGTGCAATGTATAACTACCTGCCACTTACAGTTTACAAGCCAGTAGGTGATAAAAATGGATAGGGCTTCGACACACCGTAAAGGCGCGTTTTTTTTCGCCCTTGGTGCGAGGGCGGGGCGCGGGTCAGGCGAATAGGCCTATAATTATGACGGCCTAGCTAAAATGGACGTAGGAAATAGATCTAAGAGACACTAATATTTTTGATAGATAATTGACGTTAAGAAGAACATATATCAGCTGTTAGCACTATTTGTAGTATCGAACTGTTAAATGAAACACTGTATAAAAAGTATTTTGTTTGTACCATGAACTAAACAAATTGATATAGAAAGGAAAGCAATAACTTTAGTCCTGTAATTTCAGCCC
>BOPN01000358.1:390117-398471 GCA_017312705.2 Penaeus japonicus
TTACAAAGTCTTCATTGATACAAATTCCATCAATTCCTTTACAAGTAACTCTGTGACAGCTCTGATATATCAGTCCCATTACTATTTCCTAAAGGCAGAAGAGGCAACGCAGGAGGAAATTGAGTGTGGGCGCGTTGTCAAGCGACGTGTTGATCACGTGAAAGAACATGACTCGCTTAGCCCATCTGTTGTGGCAGAGTGGAAACGCACCAGATTGGATCGACTCTTAGTAGAGTATTTGCTGAGAGCAGGTTGTTACTCTACTGCAACTAAGGTAGAGGATTTTTATTTTTTTTCTAAAGAAGGTGGTTGTAATTGGGTAAAATTTGAACTTTTCTTATCATCATCTTATTGAGCACAGATGTAGTTGAATAGTATTTTGTAAAATATGTAATTTCATAGCTAGTATACTGCAAAATTAGATTAAAACTTTAGGGTGTTTTCAAAATCAATTAAACTTAAGTAGTTTTGTGCATAGTCAAATATCACACATCGAATATCTGTGCCAGAAATAGGAAATTGATTTTAATGGTTGCATTATTAATGACAGTAAAGATTATCAGGATTGTGATGTGTAGGATAAGGAGACTTTTGTCTTAATTTTTTTTTCGGTGTGGTATATATAAATGTATAATTTCTTCAGAACTAATATTCATGCTCCTTGAACTTTAATGAACATAGAGATCATGTAATCAAACCTAAAGCAGATAACAACAATGTTTCCTTCTGCAGTTGGCCAGCACACGAGGGATAGAAGGTCTGACAAACTTGGATGTGTTCCTAGTAGCCCGTGAAGTGGAGCAGTCCCTAGCTTGCCGTGACACAACTAAGTGCCTTGCCTGGTGCCACGATAACAAGAGTAAATTGCGGAAATTAAATTCTTCTTTAGAATTTAATGTGCGGATGCAAGAGTTTATCGAGTTGATCAAGAGTGACCGTCGGATGGAAGCAATTCGGTGAGTGTTAAATATTCGTAAACAGAGTTGGAGGCCCTGTTGCATCTGTTGATTTGCTGTATGTATGTTTGATTATGGCAGTGAGTAGGTATATGACTGGAGACTTCATTAACCCATTGGATACAGGTGTCATGACATACATGGCGGCACTGATTAGGACTAAAAGACGGGTGTCAATGCATACATGACGCGATATCAGGATCTGCTCACAGTTGAAGTATTATGGCTGTAACGGTGCTAGCTCCAGAGCTACAGGATGCCAAAGTCAGCCTAAAGCCACATTTTATGATGGATTTATGGAAATATACTGTTTAGGCTAATGAGCGCTACCCAGAGGGTGGAGAAAACACTTTCCCTGTTCCTCTAATTCTAGCCGGTGCTGCTAGTGTCACTGGCTGCCCTTCCTGACAACCAGTTAGATCGTTAGGTGCCCCATCCGCTATGGGTTAACAAGATTTCATAGTATGCTACTTGGTAATTATGTTCCTGGTCATAATATTTTACAGACAGAAATTCAGACAACAGGCAGACATGTGCACAGGCACACACTGATAAAGAATTCTCATATGGCTGCTTCATCCTCCTTTCTTAGTCGAAAAAAAGAGCATTATACAATACTTTTATATCCATGATTTTTTTTTCTTTGTCTCAGACATGCAAGGAAGCACTTCACTGGACAGGATCCAACACATTTACCTTCTATACAAAGGTGTATGGCTCTTATCGCCTTCTCTTCGGGAACTGGTAAGTTTTTGACATAAAAGTTTGTGGTTTTATTTTGTGTAAATATGAAGCATCGTTCATTTGAATGATCCTTTTTAGCATGTTCATTCACACCAAAACTATTCTACCATAAATTACCATAGAAAATAGAATTGTTTATATTTATTGTATCATCTTTTACTGTATATTGATATTTATGCATTTCAGTTAGTGGTTTCTTTTGCTAATTTGTTCAGAAAATGAATAGCATTTTTTATTTATGATATATCATCCAAGGTCTTTCTGTTACAGATGTTAGCCCATACAAAGAATTACTCTCAGATGTACGATGGGATCAGCTGATTGAACAGTTTAGAGCAGAGAACCTTAAGTTGTATCAGCTTTCATCACAGTCTGCCTTCTCTGTTGTCCTTCAGTCTGGTCTCTCTGCACTAAAGACTCCACATTGCTACAGGGTATGGAAATGTCTTATTTGTATTAAAATGATAACAAAGTTATTTAAAAGTATTTAGTAAGAAGGCAGTTTTGCTCATGGCTCCGTTGCAAGTAAAAAGAAGAGAAGATTATATTTAAAAGTCATATGATGCACAGAACAATATGTCATTACTTGAAAGGATAGATGCTTCTAGTGAGACAAAAGGACCTATCATCTCTGTTATCTTCTTGCAAGAAATACACTTTTCTTCTCTTAGTACTCAGATGTGAAGAAGTAACAGTTGATTCTAAAAGTATTTTCTGATTTTTCCAGTTAGTCAGGGTGAATACATTCTTCATATTTTCAGAAGGTTCCATTTATTTTGATATATATTTGTAAATACATCTCTTCCAAATATTCAAATTGTTGTGTTTGAAAATCATATTCTTAAACTAATGAAACTTGCATTTTAAATACTGAAAAAAAAGTTAAGAGGGGCTACAAAATCCTTTTTTTCCAGGGTGCAACAGGTCACAACCCCGATTGCCCTGTGTGTCAGCGTTTTCTAAATGCACTGGCAGCTCCTCTCCCTTATGCCCACTGCTCACAGTCTCGTCTCGTGTGCCACATCAGCGGAGACCAGCTCAATGAAAACAACCTGCCACTTATGTTGCCTAATGGATATGTTTATGGACAGAAGGTGAGGCATTGTTAACAAATTGAAAGTTTGTTGTATTTTGTAAGAGGTTATTATGTAGATTAGAGATTATTTTTAGTTGTGTTATGATATGTCTCCTTTATATGGAGAAGCCTTTGATGCTTTCAACCCACTCACACCAGATGATGTGATATCACATTATCAGAATATTTTCTTAACTGTAAAAAAATACAAAAACCTCTTTTTGTTACCCCATAGAATAGGGTGGGTGAAAATTGCTGAGAGGTTCAGCATGGCCTCTTGCCTTGAGAAATCTCTCAGTGGCAATATATATGTTCCATTGTGAATTGGTTCTATGTGGCTGTGGTCCTGCAAAGAACTAGAGTGGAATATCTTATGTGATTTTTTTTATTTATCATATTTTAATTCTGAGCAGAGAAATAGAGACAAAATCTCACAGTATCCATTGTATAAGCATCCAAAACCTATACAAAGCATCTTCAGCTAAAATTGTTGACTTCTTTTTTCCAGGCACTTCAACAAATGGCAAACGAAAACAATGGGACTATTGTCTGTCCACGAACACGACAAACTTACAACATTCGAGATGCTGAAAAGGTGTTCGTAATGTGAGCATATTTGCTCAGCATAAGATGTGTTTGTAAGATTATAAAACATCTAACACATGTCATAAAGTATGCCATACTGTTTTTCTTATCATCATTATTCTTTTGTAATACTGTAATTGCTTTTTAATGGAATTTATGCTGTTGTACAGTGTCCTTAGTTATTACTTTTTTCTATAGACCTAAAGATAACATATGTAACTGTTACAGGAATCATTATCAGGATTGTTATCATTTAGGAAAGATGAGAAAAAATGAAATTCTCTTTCTTCTGCCTTAGATCTATAATTTAAGGATTAAATGATTAAGTTTCAAGTATTTTGTGTTGTTGATCGAGCAAATTCATTTTGAAAGCTGGATCATTGCATGCTGTTCATCTTTTTATGTAAAAATAAGTCTATCAGGGATGTAAGACATGAGATTATCTGGAAACCAAGTTGCAGCCATGACAAGGATATGAATTTATTGTTTTTCCTATTTCTTTGTAAATGCTTTTTATTGTTTTTCATTGTATTATTATTATTTTTTAAAGTTCTATTTATTTAATCTATTAATTTATTTGTGAGAGAAAGTGTAACCTTTTGTAAATTACGGGGATTTAGTTTCTTATTTTTTAGTATTAAGCCAGAGGGGTTTTTGGAAATATTTTGCACATACTAGCAGCATTTATGAAATATTGGGGATGCAGTCCATTAAAAAAAAGCAAGACAGAAGGTTTAAAGATCTAAAAGTTCAGGACATTAAAGCAAACCAGATGAGTCCATAGCAAATGATTAATCTTTAACCCATTGGTTGTGGTATTAAAATAATGTTTGTGCAGTAGGATGACTGTTTTACATGTCTGGCACGGTGCCATCCATGTCTATGACCAACTCTGCCTTTGCAGCAAATTATGCCATCCGCTGCTAATGGGTTAAAGGGTTTTCCTTAATACTTTTGATGGAAATGTTTCATATGAAACCAAAATTACTTTGTTTAAATAGTTTACTTGAAAAAGGGCTTAAAATGAGTGTTTAATATATGGCGGTACATGCTACAAATCACTACATATGCTCTAGGTCTGTGGTTAATTGAAAAATATGTTGAATGCTCAGAAATCTACAGACTGTCAGAGGTGTGCATTTTGATAAATGAGGCAGGAAGTGATACCTTAAAATTTTATAGGACATGTCCATAGGGTATATGTAAACAGATAGATGATAGAAGAATGCTTAGAAGGCATGAAACAAGATGAGAAACTGAAAATTGACGGAAATATCAGCAAGGAAGGAAAGAGAGAAGAGAAGGTAACCATTGTCTGTGTTATTGTTTATCTTTGGCCTGTGGACTTGTTAGATCTTAGAGCTTTAGAGAACTGCTTAACAAGTGCACAAAATACAAATTAGATTAACATTTGTCTTCCAGTGCCCTGTACTAAGAAAAAACAAAATACCAAATATGTAAAGGATATTTTGTATTGTAAGCCTGTTTTTTGTATATTCCCATTATCCCACAAATTTTTTTTTTTTCATAATTGTGAATAATCTCCTCTGGCCTTATTTTAACTGATTTTTATATATATATTTTTTCAGTAGCAATTTCAGATATTTTTGTATTTTGTTTAAATATTTATGTATATATATTATATATATATATATATATATATATATATATATATATATATATATATATATATATATATATATATATATATATAATGATATTTTAATGCCATTAATGTGTTTTTTATTGTAATTTTTTAAAACTTGTTATTTTTGCTATTTCTTTTTTTTTAATGGCTTCATTCACATTTGAGTTTCATTCATATACCGGTGTATATATATTTTTGGATCACTCAGAAAAGTTTATATGGAAATATTTGTCTTTTTTTTGTCTTTTTTTGAGGCTAATAAATAAATAAATATTATTTTAACTATATTTTTGAAGGTCAAATTCTTGAATGCTCAACTTTTTTTTCAACTAAGTTTCTTTTGAAAAGGATGAAGAGAAATGTGTTTTTTTTTCCATTTTTTTTTGACATCTATACATTTTTTTTTCCAAGGCAGACTCGGTCTTGTGTTAAAAACAAATGGCAACCAATTGTGACTGGTTAGATAATATTCAGGATGAAGTATGGGTGAATATCATGTGAAATAAAGACAGTTAACTTAATATACAATTGTTTCATTGACATTGTTTTTGTTTTTCTATTACATAATTAGTTATCTTAGTGAATAAGACTATTAGTACCCTATCATTATGTCTTATCCATCTACATAAAGTTTGGGATAGAGAAAATATTCAAGTTAAACATTATATAGATAAAATATTCTAGACAACTGATGATAAAAATGTGATGAATTACATTACTATTCAAGTAAGACATTATATAGATAAAATATTCTAGACAACTGATGATAAAAATGTGATGAATTACATTACTGTTCCCTGATGGAGTTATTGTTCTACTGGATATTCAGGAGCTACTTGTGAGTGGCTGGTGATCCTAGCCACTCCTAGCTCAAGACAGAAGACAATCAGGCCTGCTATGAGGCCACTTGCTAACACTAGCAACATACCCTTGGAGAAAAGAAAGAAAATAAATTATTATGATGTAAGATATAACATGGGGATTAACAAGTATTCTGTAGTATGTATAAAAGTACTGATATAAAGGAACTAATATCTCTATCTATCTATCTATCTATCTAAATATATATTATATATATATATATATATATATATATATATATATATATATATGTATATATATATATATATATATGTATGTATATATATGTATATATATATATATATATATATATATATATATATATATATATATATATATATATATATACATATATAAATGCAGTTATTTCATTTATTACCCTAAAAATAAAATCTGCAAGAAAAGAAGGAATAGTTTTGGCTTAGCCATATAGAATATCGTGATATACAGGAACACAATTTATATATCCAGTGTTTAGAACCATATTGTTAGTATAAATGTACCGTTTGCTTTAGTGGTTGATTTATGAACAGAGCACAAACTAGACTTACTATCGTCTTACTAGAATCAGTTTTTATACCGAACTTACAATAAAAATTATATGTCCGGTTTGTCCTTTATTTGGCTGTAGTGCCACATTGCCGAGGGTTATCAATATTGTAATTTTACATATACTTAAAGTTTCAAAAAATTACAATCCAAGTAAGTATCATCATTCGAGAAAATGAGCAATGAATGAATCTGTGAATTTACATGAAAAAAATCATCATCACAACTGTTAAAATCTTGTACAAAAATGAAATGAAACACAGACACAACTAGAGAGCATAAGCCTCCGCCAACACCCAAAAGTCTACCCAACGCATTAAAAAATAAATAAATGAATAAATGCTAATGGTAGCGAACACATCTGTGAGGTTTCTGATCATTAATGTGATCTGAGTCACCATTAAAATCTAACCCCTTGCTCCATGGGCGACCTACCTATTAACTGTCGCCACAATTCGTCAGCAATTTGATTCTGCCGACCAACCAGTCAATAACTGTCAGAAATGAATCATATCCTTGGCAGATGTAACGGAGTTAAAGAATTAGCTTCTTAACCTACGACGCTTCGAGTTAGGCTAGTGACAGAGAATTGTTTTTTTTACTGTCTGATTAGGTGTCTAATCCGACTTGCAACATCAAGGATTAGTGTTTCCATTTTTCATTTCGGATATGGTTCATTTCTTCTTTAACAAAAACAAGACTTACCCTTATGCTATTATACTTGAGTTTGTCCTTGACCAGTATCTCTTCTGGAGAACGCGAGCACACTTTCACCGGGGGAGAGGCATCCCTTTTCCATTTCTTGAATATTCCAGACTTGTTTAATTCCGCCAGCCTAACGTGGGGTGATATATTTTCTACTGATGTACGATAGTTATTGTATATTTCCATCACAATTAGGATATATCATTGTGAGTGTTGCATTCAGTGTTATATCCGGTTAGGATTCCTTGAGGCGCGCACACACATACACACACACACACACACACACACACACACACACAAACACACACACACACACACACACACACACACACACACACACTTACACAAGCACGCTCACCAACATGCCACAGCAGAGAGTTTCCCATAAATGAATGTAGTAAGAATGACTTCTACTGACCTGTGATTTATAGCATGTTGGATGGGACTGCCCTTCTGAACGACCATACTTTCTGAGAAAGACATGATGCGTTCTTTCCCAGTGTAGAATTCACACTTCCCTGTAAATAATGCCGGGGCTTATGTTACTGCCTTGTTGAATCACTCCTGCTGCAACATCTAGTTATTCCTATTATGGATTTTATATGTCACAATTGATAATGATGGTAATGATAATAATGATGATAGTAACTATAATTTCTGCTTACAGTGATAATAATAAAAATAATCATTACAATAACACTAACGATCATAATGGCAATGATAATCTTTATAACAACAGCAAAATAGAACAGTAGGGCCTATCAATCATAGTAACAATGCAAAAAACAAAACAAAAAACAAAAAACAAAAAAATAATACTGATGATTGAAAAAAAATAATAACAGTAATAAATCGCACCACTACCATCATCATTACCCTCCTACGATTACCACTTCTACAGAGTGTAACAACACAATCGAAAAGACTACCAGATTCCAAGTGCTCCTCAGCAGCGACCAAATCAGCTGATGGCCCATGCAGGAAAAAGACGAGGTCGCGTTGGCGAGACTTGATCAGCGAGAAAATGTCCTTCACAAATTTCAAACGACCCTTCTGTTCTAACTTGGATATCTGCTTAAACAGTTCGGTCTCTTCTTCCTGTTGGGTTTGAGGTTAGATCGTTGTTTAGTTAATGGGTAAAATTGTATATCCATTGGTTGGTATAGTAGGCGTTTTCTGTGGGCGAGAATTATGTGGATTAGTTTGCTTTAACATTTAACATATATATATA
>BOPN01000358.1:398571-401071 GCA_017312705.2 Penaeus japonicus
AGAGAGAGAGAGAGAGAGAGAGAGAGAGAGAGAGAGAGAGAGAGAGAGAGAGAGAGAGAGAATGAGTGAGTGTATCTTAATGTCCATCGTACAATTATTAATTTGATAATCAAATCTGCAAACGCAAGTTTTCACTCTCCCTCTATCTATCTTTCTCATACTTACATTTAAATGTAAAAGGGTCTATGACAGGATATCTCACGCCTGGAAAATCTGTAATATCTTAACAAGTACTTATCTCATGCAAATATTTTTTTTCTTTTTCTCCACTCATTTCTCAAAGCTCTATCGTGTATACAATATTCACTGTTGCTAACTTCATTGTACACTGTCCTATTATTGCTTCTTATCTTCTTTTTATCGATTGGCTGAAGAGAATGGAGGTATTTGTAACACGCAGATGCGATATAAATTGATATGACACTTACCACTTTGTCTAACACGGCCAATAAAACATTATTTATAGATATCTCGCTTTCACAAGTCGGAATTAGCATGACTTATTTTCAGGTTCACACCGGCTGGGGGGAAGCCTTTAGTTACGAGGTTCTGTGAAGTCACACGAGGGTGGTTAAAAGTTTGTTGTGTTGTTTATATCTTATATAATCAATAAATGAAACAAAGGGGATATTGACCTTTCTTATCATGACCCATACAGTATAGGGAGAACTCAGCCACACCTACGTGACTACCAGTGTTTCCATTTCATTTTATTATTTTTCTCATAATTGTTAGAGGTTTTCCTCAGGGGTTTCTCATAAAAAATAAACCTCTGAGTGGTGGCGGTGTTACCGAAAAATAGTAAGAAAAGTTTAAGTCCACACATGATATACCGTGCGCGTGGTGGCATTGACGCCAAACTTGTCTCATACACACACACATATATATGCGTGAGAGAGAGAGTGTGTGTGTGTGTGTGTGTGTACGTGTGCGTGTGCATGTGTGTGTAGTCTTCTAACAATGATAATGATAAAAAAAAAATCCTCGTCTTCATCTGATTAGCGCGACCCAAACTACTACAATCTCTACTACGCATAACAAAGTCCAGTCGTTGTACCCTGATAATTTCGGTGTAAACGGTCGACGCCTCCAGGACGGCGGTGAAGCGATCGTTTCCCAGGACATCACTGACACTCTGGACAGGGTGGGGCACAAACCGCACGGCAAAGGCGGAGGTGATGGTGGAACAGTACGCCCAAACCATCACTGTTGCCAGTAGCAACCATGAGCCTAAAATGCAACGTTGCCAACCACGGGGGGACGAGCGCATATCTGCAAAAAGGAACGATCAGCATGAAAATAATTTAGAAAATAAATTAAGTATTACCTTTCTATGAAAACGGGTATCATAAATTGAATAAAGATACACGAATTAATGAATTTCATCGTCAATTCTTAAATAATTACATAATGGCTGATATTCCCAAAAGCACAACAGCATAAATAGAGCACATGGTACACAGCGTTGATATTTACCCTGCTAACAGTCTTCCTACCTACCTAATACACCTTTTTGACCAGTATTAAATAAATCTTGTTCTTGGGCCACAGAAAGCTACTAGGGGGTCCGCGGGATGGTTGCCCAACAGATTTTCCTGCTTAGCGTCAAATGGAGATTGGATAGGTTGGATTGTAGATTGGATAAATGCATATGTATATATACAGGGTTTAGATATGTTCGAATGATTTCATCATGTGATCTTATTGCAACGGTATTTCATATTAGACTATACCCTATCAAAGATAACGGTTATGCCCTTGGCCTGTGGGTCCCCATGAGCTTTTTTGACATTGAAATGTATAAATTAATAGCGATACAATATAACGATCCAGTTTTATGTACATTCAAAGATCTAGCTAGCTACTTAATAAATAATCCGAAGGGGCGTTAACTTAATAACGGTCACCAATCACCATTAGTGTTTGTTGACGATGGAATGAGAGCGTAGAAGGATTTTAAATAAGTACTTTTTGTAAGATAAAAAGAAACCCTAGATTCTCCCATGGCAGCTCAATTCCAGAACTTGACTCATCACTACCAAGAATAAAATTGCATCTAGGACATTTGGAATAGGACTACAAAATAGGAGAGATTTTATTTCTATTTCGTTAGATTCAATGCATACTTTTGATAAAGAAAGAGTGGAAGGAATATCGCTTTTTCCAATAGATATTTTGTTAAATTAGTTAGTATAAAGCTTCCTCGTATATAGCATATAATGGCTTAACCAAATATATCTGAGGGCTTAACCAAATAGTAATTAAAAAACGTTACTTTATTGCTGGCTTCTACTTAAGATCATTCAACTGTGATTTGTGATCGAAGTCAAACACGCCAGGTTTCTCAAACATCGACTTCATCAGGCGAATCGATTTTGATTTTGGAAAATCGGAAAACGAGGATATTTCCTTTTCCGCATATGGTCGTACCTTATCTTCGACGGAGACGTACCTTGTAGGACAAGGATCCTCAGCAGGTCAGTCAGAAGCGCTTGTGAGA
>BOPN01000358.1:416071-418571 GCA_017312705.2 Penaeus japonicus
GAAGTGTGTGTATTCATGCATCTGTGTGTATATGTGTATGTGTAGGTATAAGTGTGTATGTGTGTATGCGTTTATTTTTCTGAATATGTGCATATGTAATTATTTGTGACCGTGTGTGTTTGTATTTTTTTTCTTCTGTATATGTGTATATATAATTATGTGTGTGTATGTGTTTGTTTGTGGGTGTGTTTGTTTGAGTGTGTGTGTGTGTGTGTGTAGAAGATGATAGCAACTATATCAGTGTCTACAGCTCAAAGAAAAAAAAAGAAAGAAAAAGAAATGTATGGAAATGATATAAATTCTATCTGTTTCTTCCCCTCAATCATTCTAACTTCCTTCACACTTGCTCTCCGCTTGTCTCTAGCTCCTCCCTCTTTCGTCCATCCGAAAGCGTTACCATACAGATTCTTCTCCTATCACCATTATCATGCTTATCATATCTTCATTACTCTCCATTCTATTTTATCACTAATCTATATACTCTCAAATCCCCTAAAGCTCCATCTTTATATCTCTGTATCGTAATTTTCTCATCATTATCCCCTTCTTCTACCCCTTCTTTTTATCCTCCCCTCGCCACTTATCTCTTCCATCTTTCCCACACCAAATATAATAATAATAATAGATTTGATAATCAGTAGAATGTTTGTTGCATTAACCTGACCAGCCCGAGTTAAGGAGACGTTACCCGGTTAATTTGAATTTGAGAATCGGAATAGAAAGATTAATTTGTTAATTATGTGGAAGGAGAGATCCCTTTCGTAGTTATATTAATGGCCGTCAAGGTAAAAATAAAGGTTCTCTTCTTAGTTCTTTGGAGAAGGGATTCCTAACCTTGTGTGTTTTCAAGTTTTCAAGAGATTATATTGACCATCTTGTATTTTTTTTTTTTTTTAATTAAGAGTATGATGTACTTATGAGGGTTAGTGATGACTGATTGTATGGAATATTTCCGAATAACATCGTTGTATTGCTAAGGATTATCATCACTATGGTGGCAGATATCAAATTATTATCAAAAACGTGTCAGCCTATCATTAATTCTTACGAAACTGCCACGTGCATGTTTACATCGGTAAGGAAAAGAAATTACAGTTTATTTTACTTTTAAAGTCATACTTTGTACTTATAAGTTGTAAGTTTTAGATTCTCGCACTTCTCAAAGTAAAATGTTAGGGTTTGGAAGTAGTTAAAAATTTGGATGTAAATAAGTTACCTTTATACAAAACAAATGACATGTGCTTACTAACAAATAAATACAGGCCTATATCTGTCTCATAAAGTGTATAGTGTACTCTGCTCATTTATATTTAGTTGGATATATTAAATGAACATATTGCCTTAGCCATTTTCTCATTCACCTTTATATATTCTAGCAAACATGCTTTTATTCTTGAGTATAAAATTGTTGTAAAACCTTTTTTTTTAAATCTGAGAAGCCTCTAATCTTTTATTTCGATTTCATTCTCTTCTGTTTTTAGGTACTATGCGTGTCTTTTTTATTGATTGTGTCTTGTATACCACCGATTGGTGTGTAGTGCAATCTTATGAGGATGAAATGTCTGCTCCCGGGGTATATTTGCCACCGAAGTTTCTGTATATGAATAATGTAAGTAAAGGATTGAATAAAGGTATCTATATTCATCCACACACACACACACACATACACACAAACACACTTACAAACACACACACACACAAACACGCACACACACATACACACATATATATATATGTATATATATATATATGCATATATATGTATATATATATATAAATATTTATATATATATATATATGTATATACGTAAATATATACAATTATACATCCATCTTTCTGTATGTGTGTGTGTATACACACACACACACACTCACACACACACACACACAAACACACACACACACACACACACACGCACATATATATATATATATATATATATATATATATATATATATATGTATATATATAATAATAATAATAATAATGATGATAATAATAATAATGATAAAACACTGCCACAAAATGAAATGAAAAACTCGCGACGTTTCAAACTTTTTAAAGA
The DNA here is from genome assembly GCA_017312705.2 of Penaeus japonicus. NCBI lineage: Eukaryota > Metazoa > Arthropoda > Malacostraca > Decapoda > Penaeidae > Penaeus > Penaeus japonicus. The sequence continues at coordinate 418,138 of BOPN01000358.1, forward strand.
AAGTTCGAAACGTCGTGAGTTTTTCATTTCAATTTGTGGCAGTGTCTTATTATATCTGTTATGTGCACGTTACTGTGTTTGTGTTTTTTAAAATTTATATATATCTATATCTATCTATATATATAAATATAAATATATGCAGATACATACATATATATGTCTATATATATATATATATATATATATATATATATATATATATATATATATATATATATATATATATACATATGTGTGTGTGTGTGTGTATGTGTGTGTGTATTTATGTGTGTGTGGATGTGTCTGTGTATGTATGTATGTGTGTGTGTAAATATATACATATGAATATATGCCTATATTTTCCTACTCATAACTACATGCCGTATATAAACTGCAGATATTTGAAACATAACGCAAACCACGTTAAAACGAGCGAATAATCTTCCCCTAAGCTT
>BOPN01000358.1:423571-428571 GCA_017312705.2 Penaeus japonicus
CCCTATCAACGTGCACAATGCAGGGGAAACTCCTGCAGTGACTGCCCTTTTAAAGAGTACCGTAAAGGGGAAACTCCTGCAGTGCCTGCCCTTCTAATACGTACAATGAAGGGGAAACTCCTGCAGTGACTGCCCTTTTAATGAGTACCGTAAAGGGGAAACTCCTACAGTGACTGCCCTATCAACGTGCACAATTCAGGGGAAACTCCTGCACAATTGTGGTGAAATTCCTACAGCGACTACCCTTCAGTGAGAACAAATCAGGGGAAACGCCTCAAGTCCGTGTCTCGTTTACGATCACAGGGAAACACTTGCAGAGACTAACTAACTCAAGTTGTGGCAAAGCAATGAGGAAACATCAGCAGTGACAGTCTTTAGTAACTAGAGGAATGGTAACATGTCAGTTAGACTGGATTCCGAACATCCACACACATCGACAACATCCCCCACCCACCACCACCGCCCACACCGCAGCCCCGAACAGCGACGTCCATCCATCCTGTTGATGACTTTGGTACATAGCTCTACCATTTGTCACAATACTAGTGAATTGTTACTTTGCTAAGGGTGATTCATCCGTCCATTAACCCGCTACTCCTTGAAGGAATTATCAGAAGTCCAGACTTCACTGATCGACACAGCAGGACTAACGAGCAAGTCCGATCACATAGCTATTGTGGTGTCGACGACTCTTAGTGTGTCCGGCCGTTATCGGATTGGCATGGCTGAGGAAACTTCGGTGAGGGGCGACTGGCGGGTGGACGTTCACCCTGGCCGCCGTGTGTCCAGCCGAGAGAGGTTGCTCGGGGTGCACCCTCTTCGCCCCCACTGGAGCTTTCACGACCGGAAGCCCTGCGTAGGCGAAACCTGCCGGGAAATCGAAGTCGTACTGCTGCGGGTAGTAGTAATAGGGGGAAGTGTACCCTCCAGAATAAGTGTCCTGCGTCTGGTACTGAATCTGCTGCTGGGATGGCTGAGGCTGTGGCACAGGCTGCGGTGAGACATGTTGCTGTGTTTGCTTTTCGTATTGCAATTGGAATTTCTGCTGCTGTTGCTCGAGATCTCTCTGCAAGGCTTCGAGCTTCTCTTGCTGAAGTCTCAGCTGGCGCCGTTGCTCCTCCAGCTGGTCCTGCTGCTGCTGATACTGGAGCTGCTGTTCCTGCAAGAAAGCACTCTGCTGTTTCTGCAGGGCCTCTTGCTGTACGAACTGAGGCTGCTGAGTCTGAGGCACGTTGACAGCATGAGTCGTTTGGTACTGCGAGTTGGGACTCAAAGGCGGCGGTATGTCGAACTCACTCGTGCCTTCAATTGCGCCGGTGAAGGCAGGTGTTCCAAGCACTTGCGAGGCAGGCGTGTCGGGACTGATTGGGAGGTCGTTTCCTAGGACTCTGAAGCCTTTCTCGTCTGCGATGTACGAGCGAACCACCTGGTGATACAAATAGAAACGAAAATAGGATTCCTTCTGCACTGCGGCTAAAATTCGGGGGATATTTGCTCATTTGCTAATGTGATTTGATTCTTTTTCCTAATGATAAATTGTTCTATAATTATGCCAACTATTTTTGTATATGCCATCCTTCTATCAAGTGTATATATGTAGATGATTTAGCAACTTAAAGTTTATTACAAGACTAATATGAATAATATTTCATTATTGCCACGAAAAACACGTTGATCATATATATCTGCGTTTCCAATAAAGAATCTCAAATATCATATGATCAGTTCTCATTAAAAAAAATTCCTTCATTTTCTATAAAATGAAATCAATGACAATTTGTCTTAGAGATTAAGGATGTCGGTAATGTAAATGATGATAGCCATGATGAAAGATAATCATATGGCTAATAATGCCGATTATATTAATGTCAATAAACTAAAAAATAACAATAAGAGCATTAACGGTAAAAAAAAAACATTTGAATAATGACAATAAAAATAACTATGATGATAGTATGGTGATGATAATAGTGATAATGCTAATGATGTTCTGACTGATGATACTATTAATAGTGATAATACAAATTACAATACGAATGTTAAAGATAACGATAATAAGGATAAAAACAGTAATATAAATAGTAAACATCATCACAATAACTAATAATCATAACGGAAATAAAGTACATCACTTTAATAACAATATCAATACTATCAATGATAATAACATGAATAACAAAACTAACAACGACCAAAATGCTAATTACGATCCCAAAAACAAACAACAACAAAAAAACAACAACAGACAGAAGCCGTCGCCGCGTCTCACCTGCTTGCCGTTGGGGTCGAAGTACCTGTAGGATCCAACGACGGTTCCCGTGGGCTGACGGACCTCCACCTTCGCGATGCCGTCCCCTGTGTTGTAGCCGTAGTTGTAGGGCCCCCCCGCCTTCGCCACGGCATACGCCCCTCGTTCTTGGGGCGCCGCCGCGTACACCACGCCCCCAGAACCGACTCGGTTCAGCTGACCAGCCGCCGTCGCTGTGTTCCGCCCCAGCGCGCTACATAGGGCGGTTAGTAAGAAGACCTGGTGGGGTGGAGGGAGGGGGTGGAGGTGTTATTTTGGGCCGTGGTGGTATTGGGGAAAAAGGGGAAATAATTGGGATGATTAAGTTGATGATGATGTTGGTATATTTATGTGGGGATCTTCAAAGTAACTGGGATCAACTTATGCTCTAACTATTACAGTTAAATTACAGAAGGAATATATCCATGGTCTGTTTTGATAGGTCTTTGACTTGATGGTGTCGTAGAATTCGGTATCGAATATTCTTTTAAATGCCTCGAGGTTTTCGCGGCCCAATGCGAGGAGGGAAATATTATTTTAGTAAATTTGTAACCAGAACTTGCTCTAATAGTTATTTTGAATAATATCTGACGTTTACAGTTGACTGATATTTCAGAATTCTAGAAAACATTTTCATTTCGAAACAGAATCGTTGCCAACGGCACACTTAATTTTAGAATGATGAATCTAATTCCTAATGGAGGCATCAGCTTAATGGACTCGACATATATGACGATTACCTGTCCGCCTACTCCTCTTGCAACATATGTATAATCCTCTCAATCAAAGCAATAACACGAGACGCACGAGCGACGCCCAGGCGGATGCAAACCAGCCGCGTCGCGTAGGGGATCCCCTGCGACCGATATTCTCTTCATGGCTTGATATCTGCAGCCCGAAGCCATCATGAATATTACCCGCCGACGCCTCCTGCCCGAGCTGTTGCCTTCGCGCCACAAGGTCGCAATGCCTCTTTAGACATCGCGGGTAATGTGACTTTTGCCCCGGGTTGCCATAAGAGCTAATTGTCCGTAGGGGACAGCTAAAGAGGATATTACTCGGTATATTCATGGCGCGAAGTGCGTGGGCATTTATAGGCAGGGCAAGGCAGGGCGGCGGCCGGAGCTACTCCAAGGCCGCTGTCCATACATACCCATCTGCTGCCCGTCAGCGTCCTATGACCTTTTACCACGACCGTACCGCTATAAGCATCGTCTTTACTCTTAATAACATTCATGATTAAGCTTCCTCTACCTCATCTCAAGTCTTTTTCAAAAGCGGCAAAGGACAGCACAGAGGTCAAACCAAGGGACAAACACCCTTTCCCCTGAGAACCAGATCGAGGAGTCTCCTGGATCTCCATATATAGGCAACCACGACCCCGCCCTCACTGGTTCACTGCGTCACTAGGTGCTCTCGGCGTTGGAGGAAGAAGTTTCACTGTGTTTTGCTGCTCATGGCATAATGACTGATCTACAGTGACTAACGATAGGTTCAGATGCTTGTATTATCTACATTATTGATAGGAGCACATAGGAGCACAGCTGCGGAAAGGTACGCACCCGTATCAGGTCCTGGCATCTTGGGAGACACCCTGAAGAATCTAATGATCACACCATGGGCGGCTGTTGGTGTTTTTCTTTAATTACGTCATGCTCAGGTACATATCTGCGGTTTATTTATGTGTACAATTTAATACGCTAACGAGAGTGGTTGTTTGTATGCCTTTGTTGATGTATGAGTAAAAATCGGGTGTAAATACGTAATTGTGTGGGTACGTGTGTGTGTGTGTGTGTGTGTGTGTATGTATGTATGTATATGTGTGTGTGTGTGCATGTATATGTGTGTGTGTGTGTGTGTTTGTGTGTATGTGTGTGTGTGTGTGTGTGTGTGTGTATGTATGTGTGTGTGTGTGTTTGTATGTGTGTGTGGATGCGCTCGCGTGTGTGTGCGCGTGCGTGTGTATCTGCGAATGTGTGTATGAATGTGTGTGTGGATAAATGTGTATGTGTGTGTGGATAAGTGTGTTCCTGTTTCCATAAGTGTGTACCAGGTGTAAGTGTAAGTCTCTATCTGTATCCATATCTACATCTACAGCCTTCCCATTGGATGTTTGTGTGCACGCTTGTCCCTGATTGCATATACGTCCACGCACACACACACAAAAAAAATAGCTGACGGTCATGGTGGCCATCCATGTTTGGGGCATCGATATCAAGGTCAGGGTATTTCTAGCTCACAACACGCATACATTTACCTCAACACTGAGAGTATTGTTTATATGATAGATAATCAATACTTTGTTTGTGTTTTGGCTTTTTATTACTCTTAATTGTGTTTCCCTTTGTTTTGACTATACACCAATTACAAATTTAGGCTCTTGATGGGGATGGGGGCTTTAAGAATTTTACTGAAATGACGAAAGAAAAAACAAAAAGCAAAACAAGACGTAATGTGTATGTTTAGTAAATAAAGCATTTCCAGAAGAAATTCTACGCATCACCAAAAGAAAAATATACAATTCTTAAGCATCTTCGAGCGACTACGCAAAATCTTCAGACAGCGCCATCCAACATACGCGGAAAAAAATACCAACACAAAACCGTCAATAAAACGCCACAATTTTTTCAAATTCCTTCCGGAAAGAACGAACAAATCACTAAATCAAACCCATGACAGATCCTTATTGAAAAAAAGACGCACAAAAGCTCAG
>BOPN01000358.1:433571-453571 GCA_017312705.2 Penaeus japonicus
AATCTTTCCCCATAACGCAGTGTGGGGGCAGCCCCGCCCTGCTCTGACGTCACCACAATGGGACTACTTAAGGGCCGTCGGTCCTCCTCTCTGCACCACAAGTCTTTGTACACCGTCTGTACACCACCAAAACAACACCATCACCATGAAGGCTGTAAGTAAAGCTCATGGCGTTTTTGCTCCTTAGAGAGTCAAAGAATAGGAATCCAAAGAAATATATAGGTGGCTTTAGTCATGATCAAAGCACAAATGTTACGTCCTCTTTTCTCGTGTCTCACAATGCGTTCTCCTGCAGATGCTGATCTTGTCCGCCATGGCAGCGTGCGCCGCCGCCTCTCTGGTGGTGCCAGGCCCAGTGGCAGTGCGTGCCCCCTCCCACGACTCTGCCATCATCCAGAGCCACCGTCTGGGCGGCAACTTCGCCTACTCCACCCACGAGGCTCACGCCTACGCCGTGCAGACACCCGTCATCGGACAGCGCACCGTGCCCGTCGGCGTCTCCTACCACCACGGAACTCCCGTCGTCAAGACCTCCACTGACTACATCACCCAAAAGATCCCCCAGGTCGCCTACACCTACCCTCAGGTCGCCGTGCAGGCTGCCGTTCCCCAGGTCGCCACCTATGCTGGTCTTCCCCAGGTCGCCACTTACGCTGGTCTGCCCCATGTTGGCACCTTCGCTGGTCTGCCCCATGTTGGCACCTACGGCGCTGTGCCCTACCCCTACGCCGCCGTGGTCGCAGCCAAGCCTGATGAGCCCGCCGCTGAGGAGGCCTAAGATGGCCCTCTGAGTCGATCGTGTAGGACGTTTCCTGTTTCCTTGAATCTCCTTCTACTGCTTCCTTCGACGGCCGATCCTGGCGTGGCCTCCCCGGCGCAGCGACAGAGCCTCCGGGTTGGTCGCTGCGCCTCGTATAGCTCCGGTGTACAAACTTGTGTGTTAGTGTTAATAAAACAATTTAAACATCTTCCTGCCTTGAATTTACAAATCCTAATTTAGGGAGATGTAAAGTTAATTGTCATAGTGAACAAGCATATACAAACTACATATACACAGAGTATGTTTGATTTTGAGTATATGGGGAAGATATAAATAGAAAGAAGGATCATGTAAATATATATATATATATATATATATATATATATATATATATATATATATATATATATGTGTGTGTGTGTGTGTGTGTGTGTGTGTGTGTGTGTGTGTATGTATGTATATATACCGAAATAAGAGAGAAAACAAACGTACATAGGAAGCCTCTGTGTATTGCATTCGTAGATTATGAAAAAACATTCGACTCGGTACATATAGCGGCAGTACCAGATGCAATTCTTAAACAAGGGGTAGATGAAATATATTGTAAATTATTAGAGGATATATATAGAGATAGTACAGCGACCATCAAAATGCACGTAGAAACCGATAAAATACCAATAAAAATGGTGTTAGGCAGGGCGACACCATCTCACCAAGACTGTTCACAGTTTACTTAGAGGAAGTATTCAAGAAGATAGATTGGAAGGAGAAAGGGATCAAAATAGGGAATGAACGCTCATGCAATCTAAGATTTGCAGGTGGCATTGTTCTTTTCGGCGAGTCAGCAAATTAATTATAACAAATTACTAGGCGATTTGAATAGGGAAAGTCTGAAAACTGGCCTTAAAATGAACATGATAAAGACATGTTCAACAGCTGAACCACAGTTGAGCAAATACAAATTCAGAATGAGGTACTAGAATCAGTAAACGGAGGCGTATCTCTAGGTTTCCTCATCCAGGCGAATACATCCTGCGAAGCCGAAATAAAACGACGAATCAGGCTATGTCTAAAAAAGGGTCATGCCATATGGGTCAGAAACATGGACTATGAACAAAGCACTTGAGAGGAAATTAGTAAATGCTCAAAGAGGAATGAAAAGGTTTATGCTAGAGACAGGAAAAGAGCTACATGGATCAGGCAACAGACAATAGTAGAGGATATACTTAAGAGCATTAAAATAAAGTGGCAGTGGGCAGGACATATATATCGGAGACAGGACAACAAGTGGACAAAGAAAACAACAAAATGGGAAATACATGACACAAAGAGACCAAGGGCAAGACCAATGACAAGATGGTGTGATGAAATAGCGAATTTCGCAGGAGTAAACTGGAATCAGAGGACACAAGACCGGAATGACTGGAAAAGATTGAGAGAGGCCCACGTCCTGCAGTGGAATGACACAGGCTGACGATGATATTGAAGATGATACATATACAGACACACACAGATAATATATACATATATATGTATATTGTATATGTATATTGTATATGTATATATATATATACATATATATGTATATATATGTATACTATATATATATATATATATATATATATATATATATATATATATATATATATATATATATATATATATATATATATATATACACACACACACACACACACACACACACACACATATATATATATATATATATATATATATATATATATATATATATATATATATATATATATATATATATGTATGGATACGGGCCCTGTATGGAAGATATTTTTGTATTTCATAACTAACGAGCCTTATTCTTATCATAATTATCTCGTTCGCTATTTTCTTTATTTTACTTTCTTATCTTTACTCCAAGACAGATAATTTTTTTTATAAATACCTTATAAAGTAAGCCTTGATAGACTCGGGTTACAAAGTCTGAATAAGTGATAATTTCATTATGTTTCTTTTTCATTTTTTATACATCGGTTCATACATCCCCAATGCTGTTTATGGTACCAATGAAAACAAATAAAAAAACAAATCAAAACATGGTATTACAGATAGGGGAGAGGAAAATAAACTACTGCAGTTATGAGGATGATAATGATAACAATAACAATGATAGCAATGATAATACTAATGATGATAATGATAATGATGATGATAATGATGATAATAATGATAATAATAACAGTGGTGATAATGATGATAGTAACGATAATGCTATCAAAAGTAACACTAATGATAATAATGATAATAAGGATACTGAATAAAGCAATTATGATGATGCTAATGATGATGTCGATAGTAATGATGATAATATTGATAGTGATAGTAATGGTATTAGTAATAAAAATAATGATAATGAAAATGATGATAAGAATAATAAAGGTGATGATAGCTGGTACTAGTGCTGCTAATATAATGATGATAGTAATGATAATAATAATTATCATGATAATATAGATAAATATGCTACTAATGATTATGAAGATGATAGTAATATTATCAGTAACATTAATGATAAGAATATATGATAACAATGACGAAAATTATAATAATAATGAGGCTGGTGATGATGATAATGATGATAGTTATTATAATAAAGAGAATGATAGCAATATTATCAAACATAATAATGATAATGAAGATAACAATTTTAGTGTTAATGATAATAATAATGATGGTGATCATGATACTGATGATAAGAATGATAAATATGATAATGATGATATAGTAATTGTAGTTGATAATAACAATGATGATAATAGATATGATTCAAATGATAATAGTAATGATGATAATAATAAAAAAAATAATGGCGATGATGATAATCATGATAATGATAATGGCGATGAGAATAGTAAAGATAATGATAATGTGGATAATTAAAATCATAATCATTATCCTCATGATAATAATGATAATATGAATGTCAAAGATAATAGTAACAATGGTAATGATAACAATTCCGATAATGAGGATAATGAAATTATGATAATAATAGTAATACACACACATATATAAATATACATGTATATATATATATATATATATATACATATACTGTATATGTATGGATACGGGCCCTGTATGGAAGATAATATTTTTGTATTTCATAACTAAGGAACGTTATTCTTATCATAATTTTCTCGTTCGTTATTTTCTTTATTTTACTTTCTTATCTTTACTCCAAGACAGATAAATCTTAAGGTACTTTTTTTTTATAAATACCTTGTAAAGTAAGCTTACCTTGATAGACTCGGGTTACAAAGTCTGATAAAGTGATCATTTCATTATGTTTTATTTTTTATTTTTTTATACATCGGTTGATACATCCTCAATGGTCTTTATGGAACCAATGAAAACAAAGCAAAAAAACAAATAGAAACATGGTATTACAGATGGAGGAGAGGGAAATAAACTATTACAGTTATGAGGATGAAAATGATAACAAAAACGATGATAACAATGATAATACAAATGATGATAATGATAATGATGATAATAATAACGGTGGTGATAATGATGATAGTAATGATGATGATTTTAATAATAACACTAATGATAATGATTATAATAAGGATACTGAATAAACCAATTATAATGATGCTAATGATGATGTCGATAGTAATGATGATAATATTGATAGTGATAGTAATGGTATTAGTAATAAAAATAATGATAATGAAAATGATGATAAGAATAATAAAGGTGATGATAGCTGGTACTAGTGCTGCTAATATAATGATGATAGTAATGATAATAATAATTATCATGATAATATAGATAGATATGCTACTAATGATTATGAAGATGATAATAATATTATCAGTAACATTAATGATAAGAATATATGATAACAATGACGATAATGATAATAATAATGAGGCTGGTGATGATGATAATGATAATAGTTATTATAATAAAGAGAATGATAGCAATATTATCAAACATAATAATGATAATGAAGATAACAATTTTAGTGTTAATGATAATAATGATGGTGATCATGATACTGATGATAAGAATGATAAATATGATAATGATGATATAGTAATTGTAGTTGATAATAACAATGATGATAATAGATATGATTCAAATGATAATAGTAATGATCATAATAATAAAAAAAATAATGGCGATGATGATAATCATGATAATGATAATGGCGATGAGAATAGTAAAGATAATGATAATAAGGATAATTATAATCATAATCATTATCATCATGATAATAATGATAATATGAATGTCAAAGATAATAGTAACAATGATAATGATAACAATTCCGATAATGAGGATAATGAAATTATGATAATAATAGTAATACACACACATATATAAATATACATGTATATATATATATATATATATATATATATATATATATATATATATATATATATATACATATATACATACACACACACACACACACACACACACACACACACACATATATATATATATATATATATATATATATATATATATATATATATATGTATATATGTATATACATGTATACATACATACATATATATATATATATATATATATATATATATATATATATATATATACATATATCAAAATCTATATCTATATATATACATACACATATATATATGTATATGTATATAAGTATACATTTTTAGGTATATCATTGCATTCCTATGCAAAATTCACTGGCCAACAGGCACTTAGTAGTAGGCATAACGATGAAGTAAAGTATTTTTTAAAAACTATTTATATATATTTTTCACCTTGTCTATTTTGTTTGTTGCATTACCCCAACACTATTTCCTTTCTAATCCATACCTAGTATTGTGGCCGAAAAAAAAACACTACACAAAACAGGTCTATTGAAAAAAGAGACAACAGTTTCGAAATCCTCCTGGTTTGTATTAGAATGCATTCCTATATATAACACACTCCCATCTCTTAATCGTTCCCCATAACGCAGTGTGGGGGCGGCTTCGTCCCGCTCTGACGTCACCACTGTGGGACTGCTTAAGGGCCATCCGTCCTCGTCTCTGCACCACAAGTCTTTGTACACCGTCTGTACACCTCCAAAACAGCACCATCACCATGAAGGCTGTAAGTAAAGCTCATGGCGTTTTTGCTCCTTAGAGAGTCAAAGAATAGGAATCCAAAGCAATACATAGGTGACATTAGTCATGATCAAAGCACAAATGTTACGTCCTCTTTTCTCGTGTCTCACAATGCGTTCTCCTGCAGATGCTGATCTTGTCCGCCATGGCAGCGTGCGCCGCCGCCTCTCTGGTGGTGCCAGGCCCAGTGGCAGTGCGTGCCCCCTCCCACGACTCTGCCATCATCCAGAGCCACCGTCTGGGCGGCAACTTCGCCTACTCCACCCACGAGGCTCACGCCTACGCCGTGCAGACACCCGTCATCGGACAGCGCACCGTGCCCGTCGGCGTCTCCTACCACCACGGAACTCCCGTCGTCAAGACCTCCACTGACTACATCACCCAAAAGATCCCCCAGGTCGCCTACACCTACCCTCAGGTCGCCGTGCAGGCTGCCGTTCCCCAGGTCGCCACCTATGCTGGTCTTCCCCAGGTCGCCACCTACGCTGGTCTGCCCCATGTTGGCACCTTCGCTGGTCTGCCCCATGTTGGCACCTACGGCGCTGTGCCCTACCCCTACGCCGCCGTGGTCGCCGCCAAGCCTGCTGAGCCCGCTGCTGAGGAGGCCTAAGATGGCCCTCTGAGTCGATCGTGTAGGACGTTTCCTGTTTCCTTGAATCTCCTTCTACTGCTTCCTTCGACGGCCGATCCTGGCGTGGCCTCCCCGGCGCAGCGACAGAGCCTCCGGGTTGGTCGCTGCGCCTCGTATAGCTCCGGTGTACAAACTTGTGTGTTAGTGTTAATAAAACAATTTAAACATCTTCCTGCCTTGAATTTACAAATCCTAATTTAGGGAGATGTAAAGTTAATTGTCATAGTGAACAAGCATATACAAACTACATATACACAGAAGCATATACTTTTCCGTATAAACGGTAGATAAAGATGGGAAGGCGGAACATAAGATATATATGAGCATACGGACACACACATAGATCTATTATATATATATATATCTATATATAGACATATACACACTGCACACACACACATATATATATACATATATACATACATGTTTAAAGCATATATGTATATATACATATATATAGTTATATATACACATATACATACATATATATATACATATATATGCACACACATATATACTTAGATATAATGATAAAGATGATGGTAGTAGTAAAGATATAATACTAATGGTGATAATCATGATAATAAAGATAAAATGATAATGATAATAGTTATGATAACAACAATGATAATGATAAAGATAATAACAATGATAACAAGGGTGATCATAACGATAATGATGATATTAGAATGATAACAAAAATCAAAATGGTAATGATGATAATAACAATAATTTTGAAAGATGAAATGAAAATAATAAAAGTAATTATGATAATGATAATGGCATTTATAATGAAAATAATGATGCAAAAAGTAATGATGATAAAGAAAAAAAAATATATATTTTTAGTAGTAGTAAAAGTAACGATGAGTAATAAGGATAATAATAATAATGGCGATGATTATCTTAATGATAATGATGTTAGTAAGAATAATAGTGATTATGATAACAATAATACTATTCATAATCATTATGATAATGATTATGATTATAATAATGATAAGGATGATAATAAGGATGGCAATGTTGATGATAATAACAATAAAAACTGCAATGATGATTATGATAGTAATGATAATATGTATACATACACACACACACACACACACACACACACACACACACATATATATATATATATATATATATATATATATATATATATATATACATATATATATATATATATGTATATATATATGTATATACATACGTATACTGTATATATATACACATGTACACACACACACACACACATGTATGTATGTATATATATATACATACATACATATATATATATATATATATATATATATATATATATATATATATATATATATATATATGTATATATATATATATATATATATACAAACACACACACACACACACACACACACACACACACACACACATATATATATATATATATATATATATATATATATATATATATGTATGTATATATATATATATATATCTATATATATATATATATATACACACACACACACATATATATATATATATATATATATATATATATATATATATATATATATATATATATACATATATATATGTATCTATATATGTATATATGTATATGTATACACACTCATATATATATATATATATATATATATATATATATATATATATATATATATGTATATATATACATATATGTGTATATACATATATATGTATACATATACACACACATGTTTATATATGTATATATACGCACATATACACACGGATGCATGCGTGTATATATTTATATATGTATACACACACACACACACACACACACACACACACATATATATATATATATATATATATATATACATAAAAACACACAAACATATGTGTGTCATTGCTTTTTTGTGCAAAATAAACAGGGCGACATGACTTGAATATCCACGAGTTTAAAAGTATGCCTAACTATGGAGTATAGTATATATATTTTTTTGTTTAACTATTAATCTAATTTCTTTTTTCCTCTTGCCCATTTTGTTTGTTGCTTTACCCCAACCCCATTTCATCTCCAACCCATGCCTAGTGCTGTCTTTACAAATATACCTTACATTAAATATTGTTTGTCACGTTTAGACAAGCTATGCATTGAATAGGAAATAATCTATTATAAATATGGCTAATGCAAAGGATAATTATGATTTAGATTACATATAAGTAAGGAGGATTTGATGCTGTTGCCCAGTATTTTGACATTTTCCTTTCTGGGTGAATATTTTTAATCACTGAGTGACCATTTTGTCGCCGTGTTATGAAGTTGAAAAATGATGTTTTGGATCTCTGTATCTGTAAATATCTACATATAAGTTCATAAAAAATCTTGTTCGTGCTTGAAATCTGTGATAGGCCAAATCTTGTATTCATTATCATTAGATAAAATATATTGACAAAGAAATATACAAATCCGGATATAATGGAAAACATAGACAATCTTTACAAGGTCAAGGTGAACTATAAGATGCTAACGTTATATCTGAAATTTTACTAAACACCAAATTTTGGTGATTAGAATTGTTCAGAAAATGTAAAGTTTGTTACTTTATTAAAAGAAAATATAGAATGATTATCTTAGAATGGATTCCTATATATAACACACTCCCATCTCTTAATCGTTCCCCATAACGCAGTGTGGGGACAGCCCCGCCCTGCTCTGACGTCACCACAGTGGGACTACTTAAGGGCCGTCCGTCCTCGTCTCTGCACCACAAGTCTTTGTACACCGTCTGTACACCACCAAAACAACACCATCACCATGAAGGCTGTAAGTAAAGCTCATGGCGTTTTTGCTCCTTAGAGAGTCAAAGAATAGGAATCCAAAGAAATATATAGGTGGCTTTAGTCATGATCAAAGCACAAATGTTAAGTCCTCTTTTCTCGTGTCTCACAATGCGTTCTCCTGCAGATGCTGATCTTGTCCGCCATGGCAGCGTGCGCCGCCGCCTCTCTGGTGGTGCCAGGCCCAGTGGCAGTGCGTGCCCCCTCCCACGACTCTGCCATCATCCAGAGCCACCGTCTGGGCGGCAACTTCGCCTACTCCACCCACGAGGCTCACGCCTACGCCGTGCAGACGCCCGCGTCATCAGGACAGCGCACCGTGCCCGTCGGCGTCTCCTACCTGCGGAACTCCCGTCGTCAAGACCTCCACTGACTACATCATAGTCCCCCAGAGGTCGCCTACACCTACCCTCAGGTCGCCATGCGAGCTGCCGTTTAGGTCGCCACCTATGCTGGTCTTCCCGGTCCTTTTCCGCATGGTCTGCCCCATGTTGGCACCTTCGCTGGTCTGCCCCATGTTGGCACCCTGGCGCTGTGCCCTACCCCTACGCCGCCGTGGTCGCAGCCAAGCCTGATGAGCCCGCCGCTGAGGAGGCCTAAGATGGCCCTCTGAGTCGATCGTGTAGGACGTTTCCTGTTTCCTTGAATCTCCTTCTACTGCTTCCTTCGACGGCCGATCCTGGCGTGGCCTCCCCGGCGCAGCGACAGAGCCTCCGGGTTGGTCGCTGCGCCTCGTATAGCTCCGGTGTACAAACTTGTGTGTTAGTGTTAATAAAACAATTTAAATATCTTCCTGCCTTGAACTTACAAATCCTAATTTAGGGAGATGTAAAGTTAATTGTCATAGTGAACAAGCATATACAAACTACATATACACAGAGTATGTTTGATTTTGAGTATATGGGGAAGATATAAATAGAAAGAAGGATCATATAAATATATATATATATATATATATATATATATATATATATATATGTATGTATGTATACCGAAATGTATGGCATTCGTAGATTACGAAAAGGCATTCGACTCGGTACATATAGCGGCTGTACTAGATGCAATTCGTAAACAAAGAGTAGTTTAAATATATTGTAGATTATTAGAGGATATATATAGAGATAGTACAACGACCATCAAAATGCACGTAGAAACCGATAAAATACCAATAAAAATGGTGTTAGGCAGGGCGACACCATCTCACCAAGACTGTTCACAGCTTACTTAGAGGAAGTATTCAAGATGATAGATTGGAAGGAGAAAGGGATTAAAATAGGGAATGAACACTTATGCAATCTAAGATTTGCAGGTGGCATTGTTCTTTTCGGCGAGTCAGCAAATTAATCATAACAAATTACTAGGCGATTTGAATAGGGAAAGTCTGAAAATTGGCCTTAAATTGAACATGATAAAGACATGTTCAACAGTTGAACCACAGTTGAGCAAATACAAATTCAGAATGAGGTACTAGAATCAGTAAACGAGTATGTATCTCTAGGGTTTCTCATCCAGGCGAATACATCCTGCGAAGCCGAAATAAAACGACGAATCAGGCTATGTCTAAAAAAGGGTCATGCCATATGGGTCAGAAACATGGACTATGAACAAAGCACTTGAAAGGAAATTAGTAAGTGCCCAAAGAGGAATGAAAAGGTTTATGCTTGAAACAAGAAAAGAGCTACATGGATTAGGCAACAAACAAAAGTAGAGGATATACTTAAGGCCATTAAAATAAAGTGGCAGTGGGTAGGACATATAGACAGGACAAAAAGTGGACAAAGAAAACAACAGAATAGGAAATACACAACACAAAGAGACCAAGGGCAAGACCACTGACAAGATGTAAGAGTAAACTGGAATCAGAGGACACAAGACCAAAATGACCGGAAAAGATTGAGAGAGGCCTACGTCCTGCAGTGGAATGACACAGGCTGACGATGATATTGAAGATGATACATATACACACACACAGATATTATATACATATATATGTATATTGTATATTTATATTGTATATATACATATATATACATATATATGTATATATATCTATACTATATACAAATATATATACATATATATGTATATATATATATATATATATATATATATATATATATATATATATATATATATATATGTATGGATACGGGCCCTGTATGGAAGATATTTTTGTATTTCATAACTAACGAGCCTTATTCTTATCATAATTATCTCGTTCGCTATTTTTATTTTTTTATTTTACTTTCTTATCTTTACTCCAAGACAGATAAATCCTAAGGTACTTTTTATGAATACCTTGTAAAGTAAGCGTTGATAGACTCGGGTTACAAAGTCTGAATAAGTGATAATTTCATTATGTTTCTTTTTCATTTTTTATACATCGGTTCATACATCCCCAATGCTGTTTATGGCACCAATGAAAACAAAGCAAAAAACAAATGAAAACATGGTATTACAGATAGAGGAGAGGAAAATAAATTATTACAGTTATGAGGATCATAATGATAACAATAACAATGATAATACAAATAATGATAATGATAATGATGATGATAATGATGATGATAATGATAATAATAACAGTGATGATAATGATGATAGTAATGATGATGATATTAATAATAACACTAATGATAATGATGATAATAAGGATACTGAATAAAGCAATTATAATGATGATAATGATGATAATAAGGATACTGAATAAAGCAATTATAATGATGCTAATGATGATGTTGATAGTAATGAAGATAATATTGATAGTGACAGCAATGATATTAGTAACAAAAATAATGATAATGAAAATTATGATAAGAATGATAAAGGTGATGATAGCTGGTACTATTACTACTAATATAATGATGATAGTAATGATAATAAGAATAATAATGATACTATATATAAATATGCTACTAATGATTATGATGATAATAGTAATATTATTAGTAACATTAATGATAAGAATATATAATAACAATGATGATAATGATGAGGCTGATGATGATAATGATAATAGTTATTATAATAATGAGAATGATAGCAATAGTATCAATGATAATAATGATAATGAAGATAACAATTTTAATGTTAATTATAATAATAATGATGGTGATCATGATAAAGATGACATTATAGTAATTGTAGGTGATAATAACAATGATGATTAATCATAATCATCATCATAATGATAATAGTGATGATAAGAATGTCAAAGATAATAGTACCAATGATTATGATAACAGCAATAATGATAATAAGGATAATAAAATTATGATGATAATAGTAATATACATACACACATACTCACACACACATAAACACACACACACACACACACATATATATATACACATGTGCATACATCTACATACATACATATATATGTATATATGTATATATATATGTATATATACACATATATACATGTATACACACACACACACACACACACACACACACACACACACACACACACACACACACATATATATATATATATATATATATATATATATATATATATATACATACATACACATTCACATATAGATATGTATATGTATATATGTATACATTTATAGGTATATCATTACATTCCTATGCAAAATTCACTGGCCAACAGGCACTTAGTAGTAGGCATAACGATGAAGTAAAGTTTTTTTTTTTCAAACTATTTATATATACTTTTTCACCTTGTCTATTTTGTTTGTTGCATTACCCAACACCATTTCCTTTCCAATCCATACGAAGTACTGTGGCAGAAAAAAAAATCCACTATACACAAAACAGGTCTATTGAAAAAAGAGATAACAGTTTCGAAATCCTCCTGGTTTGTATTAGAATGCATTCCTATATATAACACACTCCCTTCTCTTAATCTTTTCCCATAACACAGTGTGGGGGCGGCTTCGTCCCGCTCTGACGTCACCACAGTGGGACTACTTAAGGGCCGTCCGTCCTCCTCTCTGCACCACAAGTCTTTGTACACCGTCTGTACACCACCAAAACAACACCATCACCATGAAGGCTGTAAGTAAAGCTCATGGCGTTTTTGCTCCTTAGAGAGTCAAAGAATAAGAATCCAAAGCAATACATAGGTGACATTAGTCATGATTAAAACACAAATGTTACGTCCTCTTTTCTCGTGTCTCACAATGCGTTCTCCTGCAGATGCTGATCTTGTCCGCCATGGCAGCGTGCGCCGCCGCCTCTCTGGTGGTGCCAGGCCCAGTGGCAGTGCGTGCCCCCTCCCACGACTCTGCCATCATCCAGAGCCACCGTCTGGGCGGCAACTTCGCCTACTCCACCCACGAGGCTCACGCCTACGCCGTGCAGACACCCGTCATCGGACAGCGCACCGTGCCCGTCGGCGTCTCCTACCACCACGGAACTCCCGTCGTCAAGACCTCCACTGACTACATCACCCAAAAGATCCCCCAGGTCGCCTACACCTACCCTCAGGTCGCCGTGCAGGCTGCCGTTCCCCAGGTCGCCACCTACGCTGGTCTTCCCCAGGTCGCCACCTTTGCTGGCCTGCCCCATGTTGGCACCTTCGCTGGTCTGCCCCATGTTGGCACCTACGGCGCTGTGCCCTACCCCTACGCCGCCGTGGTCGCAGCCAAGCCTGCTGAGGCCGCCGCTGAGGAGGCCTAAGATGGCCCTCTGAGTCGATCGTGTAGGACGTTTCCTGTTTCCTTGAATCTCCTTCTACTGCTTCCTTCGACGGCCGATCCTGGCGTGGCCTCCCCGGCGCAGCGACAGAGCCTTCGGGTTGGTCGCTGCGCCTCGTATAGCTCCGGTGTACAAACTTGTGTGTTAGTGTTAATAAAACAATTTAAACATCTTCCTGCCTTGAATTTGCAAATCCTAATTTAGATAGACGGGAAAGTGAGGTGGAATGATGAACAAACATATATAAACTAAAGTTACATAAAGCATATACTTTTCCGTATAAAGGGTAGATAAAGATGGAAAGACGGAACATAGAATATACATATGAGCATACGGACACACATAAATCTATTATATATATATGTCTATATATAGACATATACACACTGCACACACACACACACACACATATATATATATATACATACATACATGTTTAAAACATATATGTATATATACATATATATGCACACACACATATATACTTAAATATAATGATAAAGATGATGGTAGTAGTAAAGATATAATACTAATGGTGATAATCATGATAATAAAGATAAAATGATAATGATAATAGTTATGATAACAACAATGATAATAATGATAAAGATAATAACAATGATAACAAGGGTGATCATAACGATAATGATGATATTAGAATGATAACAAAAATCAAAATGGTAATGATGATAATAACAATAATTTTGAAACATGAAATGAGAATGGTAAAAGTAATTATGATAATGATAATGGTATTTATAATGAAAATAATGATGCAAAAAGTAATGATGATAAAGAAAAAAAAAGAAGATATTTTTAGTAGTAGTAGTAGAAGTAACGATGAGTAATAAGGATAATAATAATAATGGCGATGATTATCTTAATGATAATGATGTTAGTAAGAATAATAGTGATTATGATAACAATAATACTATTCATAATCATTATGATAATGATTATGATTATAATAACGATAAGGATGATAATAAGGATGGCAATATTATTGTTAATGATAATAACAATAAAAACTGCAATGATGATTATGATAGTAATGATAATATGTATACATACACACACACACATACATACATATATATATATATATATATATATATATATATATATATATATATATATATATATATATATACATACGTATACTGTATATATATACACACATGTGCACACACACACATGTATATATGTATGTATATATATATACATACATACATATATATATATATTTATATATATCTATATATCTAACTCTCTCTCTCTCTCTCTCTCTCTCTCTCTCTCTCTCTCTCTCTCTCTCTCTCTCTCTCTCTCTCTCTCTCTCTCTCTCCACACACACACACATATATATATATATATATATATATATATATATATATATATATATATATATATGTATATATATATATATCTACACACACACACACACACACACACACACATATATATATATATATATATATATATATATATATATATATATATATATATATATATATATATATATATATGTATATATGTATATATGTATATGTATACACACTCATATATAGATATATATATATATATATGTATATATATACATATATGTGTATATACATGTATATGTATACATATACACACACATGTTTATATATGTATATATATGCACATACACACACGGATGCATGCGTGTATATATTTATATATGTATACACACACACACACACACACACACATATATATATATATATATATATATATATATATATATATATATATATATATATATATATATATATATAGACACATAAAAACACACAAACATATGTGTGTCATTGCTTTTTTGTGCAAAATATACAGGGCGACATGACTTGAATATCCACGAGTTTAAAAGTATGCCTAACTATGGAGTATAATATATATATATATATTTTTTTTATTTAACTATTAATCTAATTTCTTTATTTTTCCTCTTGCCCATTTTGTTTGTTGCTTTACCCCAACCCCATTTCCTCTCCAACCCATGCCTAGTGCTGTCTTTACAAATATACCTTACATTAAATATTGTTTGTGACGTTTAGACAAGCTATGCATTGAATAGGAAATAATCTATTATAAATATGGCTAATGCAAAGGATAATTATGATTTAGATTACATATAAGTAAGGAGGATTTGATGCTGTTGCCCAGTATTTTGACATTTTCCTTTCTGAGCGAATATCTTTAATCACTGAGTGACCATTTTGTCGCCGTGTTATGAAGTTGAAAATGATGCTTTGGATCTCTGTATCTGTAAATATCTACATATAAGTTCATAAAAAATCTTGTTCGTGCTTGAAATCTGTGATAGGCCAAATCTTGTATTCATTATCATTAGATAAAATATATTGACAAAGAAATATACAAATCCGGAAATAATGGAAAACATAGACAATCTTTACAAGGTCAAGGTGAACTATAAGATGCTAACGTTATATCTGAAATTTTACTAAACACCAAATTTTGGTGATTAGAATTGTTCAGAAAATGTAAAGTTTGTTCCTTTATTAAAAGAAAATATAGAATGATTATCTGAATGTTCCTATACTAACACCATCTCTTGTCTCGTTATAGCGCAGTGGGACAGCCCGCCCTGCTCTTGACGTCATACAGTGGGACTCAACCCAGGCTCAAATGCGTCCCCTCTCTACCACAGAATCTTTTATTACCGTCTATTTTCCACTGACATACCATCACATAAAGGCTGTATATGGTAAACTCATACGAGTTTCCTTGAAGTCAAAATAGGAATCCAAAGAAATATATAGGTGGCTTTAGTCATGATCAAAGCACAAATGTTAAGTCCTCTTTTCTCGTGTCTCACAATGCGTTCTCCTGCAGATGCTGATCTTGTCCGCCATGGCAGCGTGCGCCGCCGCCTCTCTGGTGGTGCCAGGCCCAGTGGCAGTGCGTGCCCCTCACGACTCTGCCATCATCGGAAGCCACCGTCCTGGGCGGCAACTTCACCTATCCCACCCACGAGGCTCACGCCTACGCCGTGCAGACACCCGTCATCGGACAGCGCACCGTGCCCGTCGGCGTCTCCTACCACCACGGAACTCCCGTCGTCAAGACCTCCACTGACTACATCACCCAAAAGATCCCCCAGGTCGCCTACACCTACCCTCAGGTCGCCGTGCAGGCTGCCGTTCCCCAGGTCGCCACCTATGCTGGTCTTCCCCAGGTCGCCACCTACGCTGGTCTGCCCCATGTTGGCACCTTCGCTGGTCTGCCCCATGTTGGCACCACGGCGCTGTGCCTACCCTACGCCGCCGTGGTCGCAGCCAAGCCTGATGAGCCCGCCGCTGAGGAGGCCTAAGATGGCCCTCTGAGTCGATCGTGTAGGACGTTTCCTGTTTCAGCCAGATCATCCTTCTGCTTCCTTCGACGGCCGATCCTGGCGTGGCCTCCCCGGCGCAGCGACAGAGCCTCCGGGTTGGTCGCTGCGCCTCGTATAGCTCCGGTGTACAAACTTGTGTGTTAGTGTTAATAAAACAATTTAAATATCTTCCTGCCTTGAACTTACAAATCCTAATTTAGGGAGATGTAAAGTTAATTGTCATAGTGAACAAGCATATACAAACTACATATACACAGAGTATGTTTGATTTTGAGTATATGGGGAAGATATAAATAGAAAGAAGGATCATATAAATATATATATATATATATATATATATATATATATATATATATATATATATATGTATGTATATATACCGAAATGTATGGCATTCGTAGATTACGAAAAGGCATTCGACTCGGTACATATAGCGGCTGTACTAGATGCAATTCGTAAACAAAGAGTAGTTTAAATATATTGTAGATTATTAGAGGATATATATAGAGATAGTACAACGACCATCAAAATGCACGTAGAAACCGATAAAATACCAATAAAAATGGTGTTAGGCAGGGCGACACCATCTCACCAAGACTGTTCACAGCTTACTTAGAGGAAGTATTCAAGATGATAGATTGGAAGGAGAAAGGGATTAAAATAGGGGATGAACTCTTAAGCAATCTAAGATTTGTAGATGACGTTGTTATTTTCGGCGAGTCAGCAAATTAATCAGAACAATTACTTAGTGATTTGAATGGGGAAAGTCTGAAGATTGGCCTTAAAATGAACTTGATAAAGACATGTTCAACAGTTGAACCACAGTTGAGCAAATACAAATTCAGAATGAGGTACTAGAATCAGTAAACGAGTATGTATCTCTAGGGTTTCTCATCCAGGCGAATACATCCTGCGAAGCCGAAATAAAACGACGAATCAGGCTATGTCTAAAAAAGGGTCATGCCATATGGGTCAGAAACATGGACTATGAACAAAGCACTTGAAAGGAAATTAGTAAGTGCCCAAAGAGGAATGAAAAGGTTTATGCTTGAAACAAGAAAAGAGCTACATGGATTAGGCAACAAACAAGAAGTGAGGATATACTTAAGGCCATTAAAATAAAGTGGCAGTGGGTAGGACATATAGACAGGACAAAAAGTGGACAAAGAAAACAACAGAATAGGAAATACACAACACAAAGAGACCAAGGGCAAGACCACTGACAAGATGTAAGAGTAAACTGGAATCAGAGGACACAAGACCAAAATGACCGGAAAAGATTGAGAGAGGCCTACGTCCTGCAGTGGAATGACACAGGCTGACGATGATATTGAAGATGATACATATACACACACACAGATATTATATACATATATATGTATATTGTATATTTATATTGTATATATACATATATATACATATATATGTATATATATCTATACTATATACAAATATATATACATATATATGTATATATATATATATATATATATATATATATATATATATATATATATATATATATATATATATATGTATGGATACGGGCCCTGTATGGAAGATATTTTTGTATTTCATAACTAACGAGCCTTATTCTTATCATAATTATCTCGTTCGCTATTTTTATTTTTTTATTTTACTTTCTTATCTTTACTCCAAGACAGATAAATCCTAAGGTACTTTTTATGAATACCTTGTAAAGTAAGCGTTGATAGACTCGGGTTACAAAGTCTGAATAAGTGATAATTTCATTATGTTTCTTTTTCATTTTTTATACATCGGTTCATACATCCCCAATGCTGTTTATGGCACCAATGAAAACAAAGCAAAAAACAAATGAAAACATGGTATTACAGATAGAGGAGAGGAAAATAAATTATTACAGTTATGAGGATCATAATGATAACAATAACAATGATAATACAAATAATGATAATGATAATGATGATGATAATGATGATGATAATGATAATAATAACAGTGATGATAATGATGATAGTAATGATGATGATATTAATAATAACACTAATGATAATGATGATAATAAGGATACTGAATAAAGCAATTATAATGATGATAATGATGATAATAAGGATACTGAATAAAGCAATTATAATGATGCTAATGATGATGTTGATAGTAATGAAGATAATATTGATAGTGACAGCAATGATATTAGTAACAAAAATAATGATAATGAAAATTATGATAAGAATGATAAAGGTGATGATAGCTGGTACTATTACTACTAATATAATGATGATAGTAATGATAATAAGAATAATAATGATACTATATATAAATATGCTACTAATGATTATGATGATAATAGTAATATTATTAGTAACATTAATGATAAGAATATATAATAACAATGATGATAATGATGAGGCTGATGATGATAATGATAATAGTTATTATAATAATGAGAATGATAGCAATAGTATCAATGATAATAATGATAATGAAGATAACAATTTTAATGTTAATTATAATAATAATGATGGTGATCATGATAAAGATGACATTATAGTAATTGTAGGTGATAATAACAATGATGATTAATCATAATCATCATCATAATGATAATAGTGATGATAA
>BOPN01000358.1:466071-471071 GCA_017312705.2 Penaeus japonicus
TATATATATATATATATATATATATATATATATATATATATATATATATATATATATATATGTATATATATATATAGATATATATACACACATATATATATATATATATATATATATTTATATATATATATATATATATGTATATATGCATATATGTATATATGTATTTATATACAATATACATATATAATATATATATATATATATATATATATATATATATATATATATATATATATATATATATATATATATATATATATATATATATTATCTGTGTGTCTGTATATGTATCATCTTCATCATCATCGTCAGCCTGTGTCATTCCACTGCAGATTTCCAAATTTCAATTCCTTTTCCAGTCATTCCGGTCTTGTGTCCTTCGATTCCACTGCATTCTGCAAAATTCGCTATTTCATCATCACACCATCTTGTCATTGGCTTTGTTTTGGTCTTCGGTATGTATTTCATTTTGTTGCTTCTTCTTTGTCCACTTGTTGTCCTGTCTCCGATATATATGTCCTGCCCACTGCCACTTTATTTTAATGCTCTTAAGTATATCCTCTACTATTGTCTGTTGCCTGATCCATGTAGCTCTTTTCCTGTCTCTAGCATAAAACTTTTCATTCCTCTTTGAGTATTTATTTACCTTCTCCTTAAGTGTTTGTCTAGAAACGGTGTTTGACCCATATGGCATATAGGAGGATACTATCTATCAAAACCTTTTTTTTAGACAGTGGAAGACGGCTTCATAATATATAAATTTGTGTACCGGAGGCACTCTAGCCTGATTCGTCGTTTTATCTCGATTTCATAGGATGAATTCGCCTTGATGAGTTACCCTAGGTATACAAACTCATTTACTGATTCTAGTACCTAATTCTGAATTTGTATTGGCTCAACTGTGGTTTAACTGTTGAACATGACTAGTTTTTTTCATGTTCATTTTAAAGCCAATCTTCAGACTTTCCATATTCAAATTGCTTAGTAATTTGTTATAATTCATTTGCTGACTCGCCGAAAAGAATAATGCCATCTGCAAATCTTAGATTGCCTAAGTGTCCATCACCTATTCTAATCCCTTTCTCCTTCCTAAATTCTCCATCCAATCTAACTTCTTGAATACTTCCTCTAAGTAAGCTGTGAACAGCTTTGGTGAGATGAAGTTGCCCGCCCAACACCCTTGTTATTATATTCTATCATTTTCTTGGTACGTGATGGCTGCTGTACTTATCTCTATATATATCCTCTAATACCTTGTATAAATATATTTCATCACCCTTTTGTTTAAGAATTGCATCTGGTACTGCCGCTATATGTACCGAGTCGAATGTTTTTTCATAATCTACGAATGCAATACACAGAGGCTTCCTATGTTCGTTTGTTTTCTCTCTTATTTCGGTAAATGTGTGGATATGGTCTGCAGTTGAGAATCCGCTCCGGAAGCTTGCCTGTTCCCTGGGTTGTTTTGAATATAATGTATCGGTGATATGGGCTGTGATGATTTTTGTGAACATTTTATAAATTACTGAAAGGAGGCTTCGAATGTGGTAATTTCCAGCTAGTCCTCCTTTTGCATATTATTAAAATTATTATTGCACTTTTCCAGATTTCCGGAAAGTTTCAATTTGAGCGCAAGTGAAATAATATTAAAAAAGATTGGCCAGTTTTACTGCCGCAATCTCTCCTACATCTTGAATAAGATCTACACTAATGCCGTCTTCACCTAGTATTTTTCCTCTTTATATGCCTCTTAGTGCCCTTTTTACTTCCTCTACTGTAATGTTTGGAACGTCTCCAATTGATGTGTTTGTCTCCATACGTGGTTGGTCGTTTGAGTGGTATAAATAGCAATGGAAGTCTTCTATTAACTTTGATAATTTCATTTTTATTGTATGTCTCCTCTCCATTGGGTTTCTTTAATACATACATTTGTTTTTTCCCTATTCCGAGCCTCCTCTTTGTTGTTTAAGGCTGGTGCCCGAAAGCAGAGCTTCATTTAGTTTTCGTATGTTACATTTGTGCACATCTTTCTTCTTGTTTATCGTCTTAGTCAGCTCTGCTGATTCTGTTTTGTCTCTGACTGTTATTTTCATGTCCCTATGTTTTGTCATGTTTTTTGTTCCGTACTGAAAGCTTACTTTCAACTTTCTTTTCTCTGTCTTTAACAATTATTTTAATTGCAGCTTCCTATAATATCTCACTGAATTGGTCGTTCATTTGGTCTATGTCAAGATATTCGAGAGCTGAGTATTTGTTTCGGGTATTAAAAATAAATTCTGTCGCCCTATTCTTAATGTTAATTAGGTAAACGAGAGCTTTCTGTATGAGCTTATTTCGTTCCCTTCTCAGCTGTAATTTAGATCGACTTCTTACCAGTCTGTGGTTGCTACCGATATTTTCTTTATTGATAACGCTTACATCTTGTACAATGTTGAGCCTGTTGATAATTATGAAGTCAATTTAATTTTTAATGTGGACAGTAATTGTTATTGTTTGCCATCTTAGAGGTTTACCTTCCAATATAGTAACGAACGATTTATTTAGCACTTTCGTCATTTTGCCTTCTGAACTTTCTGAAAGTCCCACACTGTATTTAATATATGAATATTCCTCTAGCAGTGTCAAAAGATCAGATTCTGTTCTCAGAGTCCTTACATTCTATGTGCAAAGGTTCAGCAACATAAGGTGGCATAACCAGATATTTTTAGCACCCTCTGCTCCAGGGCGATCCTGATCGCCACCGGGATCAGGGGCTCCTTCACTTCCAGGGAATGAGGGCCGGCGTCTTGACTAGGAAATCATATTTAAGAGGAGTGGGCCCATATACCCCCTTATTTCTTAGTGGGTGGAATAATTTAGTAAGGAGACTATCATTAATCTCCAATAATATGTTTGAGCTAGTCTCGTATGCTATTTGCAGGTCTTAGCATCCCCCAATCTAGCTCATTACCTCTCGGTCTACTCCGATGAGAGTGAGTATTTATTTTATATATACGTTTATGTATATAAATATAATATAATAAATATATACATAAATGTATATATATATATATACATGTATGTATATATATATATATGCTGCATATGATATACACATACCACACACACATACACACACATATATATATATATATATATATATATATATGTATATATATATATATATATATATATATATATATATATATGTATACACACATATATATACATATTTACATTAACTTCTTTCTATTGTATATTCTTCTCTCATATACCTAAAATCATATGATACCGTAGTATAGTAGTTTGTATATAGTTTGTCTTACTTTATTATTAACTTTACATCTTCCTAAATTAGGATTTGTAAATTCAAGGCAGGAAGATGTTTAAATTGTTTTATTACATCTAATACGCTTGTACAATTTGGAGCTATATGAGGTATGCAGCGACCAACCCGGAGGTTTGTCGCTGTAAGTATGCCACGCCAGGATCAATGTCAGCAAGCAGAAGGAGACTAAGAAACAGGAGCCTGTCCATGGTCACATCGACTCAGAGGGCCATCTTAGGCCTCCTCAGCAGCGGGCTCAGCAGGCTTGAAGCCAAGACCACGGCGGCGTAGGGGTAGGGCACATGCCGTAGGTACACATGGGGCAGACCAGCGAAGGTGCCAACATGGGACAGACCAGCGTAAGGCACCTGGGGAAGACCAGCAGGTGGCGACCTTGGGAACGGCAGCCTGCACGCTAACTGAGGGTAGGTGTAGGCGACCTGGGGGATCTTTTGGGTGATGTAGTCAGTGGAGGTCTTGACGACGGGAGTTCCGTGGTGGTAGGAGACGTGCCGACGGGTAATGCGCTGTCCGATGACGGTGTCTGTGCACGGCGTAGGTGAGCCTCGTGGGTGTGAGAAGGGAAGTTGCCGCCCAGACGGTGGTAGTTTCGGGATGATGTGGAGTCGCGGAGGGGCACACGCCACTTGGGCCTGGCACCACCGAGGCGGCGGCGCAGCCGCCGCCATGGCGGACAAGACCGCACCTAGTGAGAACGTATTGTGAGACACGAGAAGAGGACTTAACATTTGTGCTTTTGACTGGTGACTAAAGCCACCTATATATTTCTTCGGATTCCTATTCGACTTCTATGGGCAAAACGCCATGAGCTTTACTTACAGCCTTCAGATGGTGTTGTTGGTGGTACAGATGTACAAAGACTGGGTAGATGATGGACGGACGGCCCTTAAGTAGTCCCACTGTGGTGACGTCAGAGCAGGGCGGGGCTGTCCCCACACTGCGTTATGGGGAACGATTAAGAGATGGGAGTGTGTTATATATAGGAATCCATTCTAAGATAATCATTCTATATTTTCTTTTAATAAAGGAACAAACTTTACATTTTCTGAACAATTCGAATCACCAAACTTTCAGATATAACGTTAGCATCTTATAGTTTACCTTGACCTTGTAAAGATTGTCTATGTTTTTCCATATTTCCGGATTTGTATATTTTTAATAACATATTTTTATCTAATGATAATGAATATAAGATTTACTACTACAGATTTCAAGCACGAAATGATTTTTAAAACTATATGTAGATACGGATACAGAAGATCGCAAAGCATCATTTTCAACTTCATAACACATGATAAATACACCAGTGATTAAAGATATTCGCTCAGAAAGGAAAATGTCAAAATACTGGGCAACAGCATCAATCCTCTTACTTATAAGCAATCTAAACTTTGTTAATTATCCTTAATAGCTATATTTATAATAGATTATCATTCAATGCATAGTTTGCCTAAACGTCACAAACAATATTTAATGTAAGTTGGGTATATTTGTAAAGACAGTAACTTGTATGGTTGAGAGGGAAATGGGTTGGGGTGTGCCAACAAACAAAATGGGCAAGAGGAAAAGAAGAAATGATTAAATAGTTAAATAAAATATATATATATATTATAATTAGCAAGTTAGCATACTTAAACTCGTGGATATTCAAGTCATGTCGCCCTGTATA
>BOPN01000358.1:506071-513571 GCA_017312705.2 Penaeus japonicus
TCTATCCTTCCCATACCCTCCTCCATCCCCTCTCTAATCCCCCTCTCTATTCCCTGTCCTTTCGTTCCCCATCCCCACCCCCCTCTTCTTCCCCCTCCCCTCCTTACCACCTTATTCCTAGCGACCTTCAAAAGGGGCAACCTCCCCTAGCCGTCCCCCAGGGTGGTCGTGCGTGGTCTGTCCCGAGGAGGCCTTCAGCCACGTCGGGTCTGGCAGGACCTCGGGTGTCATCAACGGGTCCTGGACCGGTTGGTTACCTGCATTGCGAATTCATGTCACTCTGATGAGCTGTCGATCTTCACGGTCTCTCGTTAGTGGATTTCATGTTTCTGACATTGTGACTGATTGTGTTTCATTTACACTTGTACTCTTTTTTTAAGGTTTGTTTTAGATTTGTGATGTTGTTATATAGTCTATTTGATTTAGATTTACTGCGTTTGAGACTGAGTTCACTCCTAATCACAACATAGCCAGTGAAACAAAGAGATGCCTTTAGAGCTAGGTTGCAGAGGAGTTATGCAAGTGGCATTGATCATATCTGGTTCGTTTATACATGGCAGAGAGTAAGGAGCACCTGTTTGTGTTTAATACTCTCTTGTGTTGTTGTTGCTTCTGTAGCGTAGTCCTTTTATGAAATATGTAACAAGAGAGGAATTTGAGATAAGTTTCTCTCTTGTTTCTTATCTTCTATTCTTTCCCTTTCTTGCTTTTTATTCCACGCCCTCCTCTTCCTCTCTCCCTTCTCGTTCCACTAACCCCCACTCCCCTTCCCTTACTCTACTCCTGTCTCTACATCCCTGTGGTTATAAACTATCGAGTATGAGAAACTTCTAAACCGATTCTCTCTTTCAGTAAATACTTTATGTAGTAACGTAATACTGGCAGATTTGGGGAATAGTGCAATAATAATAACAATCAGTGAAAAGGATTATTAATTCCATTTCTTTTACTTATCCTTTTTTCTTGCGTTTGAATCGCTTCGTTTCATTGGCTCTGTAAAATTACAAAATCCTTTTCGACGACATTGGGAATCTCTTTGCACAACTGGTTGAACGACTTGAAGACAAAAAAAAAAATCAATTTACAATGCAGTCTTGATTTACTTTTTTTTCTGGATACACAAGTATTATCTCAAAATCATACATATACACATATGTTTGTGTGTGTGTGTATGTATTCATGCAGTATATATATGTACATACCTTTACAGTACGCAAACTATGTATATTTAGGATGCCAATGAGAAGTCTAAAAAAACAAATCTTAGTAAAATTAAGGAAAAGGAGAAGATGAAGCTTCTGAAGCTCTTCCAAATAATAAAATATTCAAAAAGAATAAAGAAATATATAAAAAAGCCGTTCATTATATATACGCAAAAATGCTAACACGTATCTGCAGAACTTGACCAACCAGATCCTACGACCTTGGAATCCGTTCTTATATATTTTTTTTTATTTCATTTTTTTTCTTTTTTAATCTACATTGTGCTGGTAGTTCTAGTTAAGACTTGATTTGCATTCCCGTCTTCCTTTCTTGTTGTTGCTTTGCCAATCCTTGCAATATCTTTCTTTTTTTCTTTCATATTTGCTCGTCGTTTTTTGTCATTGTTTCTTCACATTGACTGATTTCTGTTTTTGTTTAGCATTGTTCTCGTTGGGTATTTCTTTGTTCGATGTTTTTGTTATTCGTGTATTTATATCTAGTTATTTGCTTTCAGAGAACTTGGTCTTGTCCTTTAGGGTGGATTGGGTATAGGCTGGTGGATAGCGTTCTGGGTTTCTTTTGTTTTTAATAGTCTTTATCTTGTATGTGTGTCTGGGTGTTTTATCTCTGTGTGTGGGTAGGTGTTGTGTGGGGGATGTTGTATGTGTGCATTGATGGGTGTTGTGTGTGTGTTTATGGGTGGTTGATGTGTGTGTTGGGGTGTGTTGTACGTGTGTGTGTGTGTGGATGGGTGTTGTGTATATGTGGGCGGGTATGTATTATATGTGTGTGTGCAGACATGACACACAACTAAAATGCGCCATCAAGGATACAGAAATATAAAGCTGGAATTACCATGACTTGATACATTGAATTATACCGCGATTTTCCCCATGTGATTTGACGTTTCCACTCGTGTATTTGAATCTTTGTATATGATATATAATAGTATATAAGTATATAATGTATACTTTCGCACTGCGCTATCTTATCTTCTGAAGTGGCAGCATCTTTCATCTCCCTTCTGTTTGCAGTCATGACCAACATGTAATCATCAAACTAAAAGATTATTCCGACGAAAATCCAAAATGCAATACAATCCGTAATCCAGTATACATTCCCAGCAATACCAAGTCTATGGTGAAAATCCTACTCATCACAGCCATGGCAATAAAAATACTACAAAAACACAATCTCAGGACCTTCAGATACGTGACGAATCCACTGTTGCATGACTCAAGTCGCTCCATTATCTCTAGATCGCTTGTGACCCTCGCATACCCAGAATGGTGGTGCTCATGCCAGAACCGTGGTGGAGGTGGTAGTGGGGTGCATGACCTGACAGTGCATAGTCATTCCCTATTATAGCAAGTCCCTAGATACAGGATTCTAAAGGGGATGTGCTGTACGTTGTCTATCCTGACCCATACTGTGAACTCGCTTTAATATTGTATGATATATAGCATGGGTATTGATGGCGTGACGATAGTGGCAAAGATAGCATTAGGAGGTGGACGCTTGGTCAGAAGAAGGAGGGGGAGGGGGAGGGGGGGGGAGGGGAGGGGGAGGGGGAGGGGGGGGGGGGGGGGAGGGGAGGGGAGGGAGGTGGACGCTTGGTCAGAGGAAGGAGGGGGAGAGGAAAGGAAGGGGAGGGGGGAGGGGAAGGGGAGAGGGATGAGGAGGGGGAAAGGGGAGGGAAGGGGACGTTTGGTCAGAGGAAGGAGGGGGAGGGGGGAGGGGAGGGGAAGGGGGAGGGAGGTGGACGTTTGGTCAGAGGAAGGAGGGAAGGGGAGGGGGAGGGGGAGGGGGAGGGGGAGGGGGAGGGGGAAAGGGAAGGGGAGGGGGAAGGGGAGGGTAAGGGTATAGGGGTTTGACAGGAGAGGCGCTTAAGGCCATCTGAAGGAGAGAGAGAGAAAAAAATAGGAACTTCATTTGTCATGCTCAGAGTGTCAGTTGTCAAGTGAGTCTAACAGACAAGAAATATTGAACTCCAAAAATAGCGCTTTAGTTGATTGAACTGAGTGTTGAACTTGCCATCCTACCTAAGGTTTTCTGGCATATGTCCTTAGACCGAAATGCTCACACATACACACAGAGAATGAGATAGATAGATAGATAGATATATATAGAGAGAGATAGAGATAGAGAGATAGATAGATAGAGAGAGAGAGAGAGAGAGAGAGAGAGAGAGAGAGAGAGAGAGAGAATGAGAGAGACAGAGAGAGAGAGAGAGATAAAGAGAGAAAGAGGAAAAAAAAAACAGATAGATAGAGAGAGATAGAGGAAAAAAAGACAGAGAGAGAGAGAGAGAGAGAGAGAGAGAGAGAGAGAGAGAGAGAGAGAAAGAGATAAAGAGAGAAAGAAAAAAAAAACCCAGATAGATAGAGAGAGAAAACAAAAAGACAGAGAGAGAGAGACAGACCGAGACAACTATATATACAAAGACTTATGACAGCTGCACATGCCACCCCCCAGAAAGAGGTGCGCGACAAGCAAGCAGTGTTGCAAGTTGCATGGAATGCTGCTTGCCGGTGTTTTGTCCCTTGCAAGGCAGTGTATCTCTTTCAACATTATTGAACATAACAAGAACGATAACTGATATAATAATGGCGATAAAGAGGATAATACTGATAATCTGTATCATGTTATCTGTGTCATGATTTTTGTTGTTGTCTTTATTATTGCTATCACTATCGTCATTATTATCATGTATATATTTATAGTGCATCATCAATATCACTACTGTTGTTGTCACTACTGTCATTGTTATCATGATTTTTTTCATTGTCATTATAATAATAATCATTATTGTTATCTTCATCATTTCCTTCATTATTTTCACTATCATCATTATCATCATTATCAATATCATTATTTTCATAATCAATATAATTATCTTTATCATCATTATCATTATTATTATTATCATTAACATTGTTATTGCTATTATCATTATTAATATTATCATTTATGAATATGAATGTAAATAATTGAATATGAATTATGAGTATAAATAGATTGTAGAAAAAAAATATATAAATGAACAAATAAATAAATAGATAAATAAATAATTGAAACATATATTGTTTATAGAAATAAAATATACCTGTATATTAACAATAATTCAATCACTCACCTAGGGAGTACATCAAAGTAATTTGATTATTCCCCTGAAGATCACATCAACTACATCAGTGATCTAAAAAGCACATCTAAACGAAATAACTGATCACACAACAAGCACATCCAAACGCATTCACCAATCACATAACAAGCACATCCAAACGAATTCACCAATCACATAACAAGCACATCCAAACGAATTCACCAATCACATAACAAGCACATCCAAACGAATTCACCAATCACATAACAAGCACATCCAAACGAATTCACCAATCACATAACAAGCACATCCAAACGAATTCACCAATCGTTGATGGGAATAAAGCACATCCAAACGAATTCACCAATCACAATATTAACAAAGCAATATCCAAACGAATTCACCAATCACATAACAAGCACATCCAAACGAATTCACCAATCACATCCAAACACATTCACCAATCACATCCAAACGCATTCACCAATCACATAACAAGCACATCCAAACGAATTCACCAATCACACATAACAAGCACATCCAAACGCATTCACCAATCACATAACAAGCACATCCAAACGAATTCACCAATCACATAACAAGCACATCCAAACGAATTCACCAATCACACATAACAAGCACATCCAAACGAATTCACCAATCACATAACAAGCACATCCAAACGAATTCACCAATCACATAACAAGCACATCCAAACGAATTCACCAATCACACATAACAAGCACATCCAAACGAATTCACCAATCACACATAACAAGCACATCCAAACGAATTCACCAATCACATAACAAGCACATCCAAACGAAACAACTGATCACCTATCAAGCACATCAGAACTAACCACCCCCCACCTATCCTCAGGTGCCACGAGCGCTGTTGTTAGTATGGGCCGTGACGGAGGTAGCATTGGCTGCCCCGACCCAGGACTTGCCTTTGGAACATCGAGGTGCGGCAGATGAACCTCAAGCCCTTCCTGACATAACCTCTAACCTCCCTGCGGCCTCTCCTGACCTCTTCATCTGGACGGATCCTGATGGAACATACAGGTGGGTTGGTGGGTGTGTAAGTGGTCTGGGGTTGGTAGGTTGGTGGGTAGGTGGGTAGGTAGGTAGGTAGGTAGGTGGGTAGGTGGGTTGGTGGGTTGGTGTGAGGTGGGTAGGTGGGTAGGTGGGTAGGTAGGTGGGTGGGTTGGTGGGTAGGTAGGTTGGTGGGTAGGTGGGGTAGGTGGGTAGGTAGGTAGGTAACTAGGTGGGTAAGTGGGTAGGTGGGTAAGTGGGTGGGTAGGTGGGTTGGTGGGTTGGTGGGTTGGTGGGTAGGTAAGTAGGTAGGTAGGTGGGTAGGTAGGTAGGTAGGTAGGTAGGAGGGGTAGGTGGGTGGGTAGGTAAGTAGGAGTGGGGTTGGTAATGGGGTAAGGTAGAGGTAGGATGGCGTTGATGGATGGTCTGATATGGGAGATGGGGGGGGGGAGTAGGGGGGGGGGGGTAATGAGCGTGCAGGTGCAAAGTTGCAAAGGGGATTGAATATGGAATAGGCGAATGGGTTGCCAGGGGATTATTCACAGGGCAGACGTTGGTGGATAGTTGTGGAACGTGTAGGTAGTTTGTTGTATATGGTTGAGGTTTGGGTTGACAGAGTTCTTGCTTTGTAATTGTTTATTTATTTATTCATATGTTTATTTATCCAATCATTTTTTTATTTATTAAGAAGCGAAGATTCCCTTGAGACGTTCCTGATAGCTTTCTGAATACAATATGTCCAGATAGCATCGTTGTATCTAGTCAATATCACCCTGTCAGTTGTCAACTATTTGTCAGCAACAATCTGGCGAGATCAACCAGTTATCAGCACCTACCTGTCAACCAATCACCAATCACCCTAACCTGCCAAATGCATTGCCTTGATATAAAAGAGAAATAATGACAAAAGGATTAAAGGATAACGTCATGTAGGCCTATCAACGTCTATTTATTCGAGTGGATGGCAGACATATTAAAGAACGTAACAACCATACATAACTGCCATTATTAGTTGTTTTTTTAGAGTCACCATTTATATCTTTGAAGAAACTAACTTGTGTTTTACCTTTATTTCCCAAATTGTGATAATACTTGCCTTTTTTGCTTTGATGATAAGAACAAACAGTAGTGTTAGTAGTATAACGATTATGATGATAATGATGATAATAATAATGATTGTGATGGTAACAATGATAGTAGTAATGACAATATCTTATTAATCATAATAAGGATAATGGTAATGATAACTGATTTTTATAATCATGATGATACAGTGATAATAATGATAGTGATAATAATAATTTTGATAATGATGATGTTAATAATGTTAATAAAAATAATAACAATAATGATAATGATAACAATAATAAGAATGATAGGAAGAATTATAATGATAATAAGTATACATTCAGTCAATCAA
The DNA here is from genome assembly GCA_017312705.2 of Penaeus japonicus. Lineage (NCBI taxonomy): Eukaryota > Metazoa > Arthropoda > Malacostraca > Decapoda > Penaeidae > Penaeus > Penaeus japonicus. The sequence goes on from BOPN01000358.1 coordinate 512,838, forward strand.
TCAATGTTGAATAAAAGATTGTATATGAATTTGTGAACAAATAATTTTCCCCTTAACACACACACACACACACACACACACACACACACACACACACACACACACACACATATATATATATATATATATATATATATATATATATATATATATATATACATACATATGTACACATATATATGTATATATGTGTGTATGTATATACATATATACTTATATATTTCATTCATGATTCATATATTGCCAAATCATTAACATTCAATTACATCTATTTCCCTCGGTGTAATAATACATAGATATATTGATACAGAGATATACCTAACCTTGAACCAAACCCTTTTCGAATGCACCCTGCTTTGTATTGGTCCGACGACCTTTGTTGGGAAAGTTAGTCATCTTTTAATCAGCGATGCAGAGACTCCTCGCTTGATTTGAATTTTGAAAGTATGAGGACTTTGCCTGCGACTGCCTGCGTGTTGGGAAAGTTAACCAAAGGTCCTCGTCAGTTGAGAGTGGATATTCAGAACGGATGGATTTTGTCTTCGGAATGGCTATGTTGCGGATATTCTTTTGTTCGTTTTTCCTCTAACCGAATGATAACGACATATCTTTTTATTTTTATAATGATAGTACTGCAAACTATAAAAGCGTTTCTTCGCCAGATTCGGAATGCAGAGCGACGACCAGTGGCGCGTGGAAACCCGCGACGCAAACGGGGTCGTCACGGGACGTTA
>BOPN01000358.1:523571-526071 GCA_017312705.2 Penaeus japonicus
TACCAAAACCACCACCTGGAATGCAAGATGGACTTTAGGAATGATGGATAAGGTGGAGTGGTGATTATGACGTCACTTTAGGAATGATGTATAAGGTGGAGTGACGATTCTGATGTGGAAGTGGTAAAGGTGATGATATTAATTATGATAATGACTATGGCATGTATGTATTATGGTATCCTTATTTCTTATAACCGTTATTACCAGGAGATCGAATAATGATAACGTGAAATTATAAAAAAAGAGAAATAGAAGTCGCTCAGGGCATCGACGCCGCTAATACCAAAAATCCAGTTTTAAAATGCATGTATCATCTACAATATAAAGATAATTTCCACAGACCCTTTTTCTATGATGGGTGAATACTTGAATACATGAATTCAACCTATATTCATAAGTAGATCCGGCTCACTATCAAAACTTAATCAAACGGTTCACGGGACATGGTCAACCCACCCATAAATCGTCGAAATCCGTGCGCAACTTTTCGCGAACGGAAAAAAAAACAACAACATTAAACAGCACCAAAAGGAATAATGATAAAGATGATACTAATAATGACGATAGTGATCATAAGCTAATCTGTGGATAATCATAATAACGAATTTATTGATGGTTAGCTAAGTTGTGGCGCAACACGTGTGTACATATGTATTACGATGTGATAGTTTCTTCCGTAACAAAATAATTATTTGTTATATTCTCATTATTCCTAAACTTTACGAGGATGTAGTGTAAGCTCGAGGCTTGTATGCACTTATCTTTCTCTATATGCTTTCTACTTTTTGTTATGCGCATAATTATGTTCGCTTAGATACGAATAAAGTTACAGAATATTTACGTGCTCATCTCTGGCCGAGTGTTTATCCGTAATATTCATCAGTTAGTCATATTTCATATTTTGTTTGTATTCACTAACGCTTTCTATTTTCTGTAAAACTTATGTGCGAAGATAAAAAAAGAGAAGAAAGAGGAGGAGGAAGAGGAGGAGGAGTAAAAGAAGATGGAGGGAAGGAGTGAGAAATGAAATAAAGAAAGCGAAGTAAGGAGAGAGAGAGAAAAAAGAATAAATAAAAAGAAAAAGAAAAAGGAAGAAAGCATATAGATAAAGTAGGAATAACAATAGATGGAAAAGGTGGATGAAAGGGATAAAAGAAGCACGGAGTTGCATCTTACACGTTATATCATGACGTTACTTGGTAATGCAAATAGCCTGTATACATCATTTTATTACTATGATTTTAGAAATATACTTACAGGAAGAGGTAGAAAAAGAAGAGATAAAGAAAGAAGAGGAAGAGGAGGAAGAGGCTGAGGAGGCGATGCTGTCACTGGCGAGATAGAACAGGAAGAGGACGAAGAAGAGGAAAGAGGAGCGAGAGGAGAGAGAGGAAGAAGGAAATAAAAACGAAGGAATAGGACTAGTAGCAAAAGGAGAAGAAAAAGAACAGGAAGGGTGAATAGCGAAAGGGTGATGCTTATAAGGAAGAGAGAGGAAGGCGAGGAAGAAGAATGGCAAGAGTTGAAGTGGATAGAGATGAAGAGAAAGATGGAAGTAGAAAGAAAGAAGAATAATGATTAAGAGAACCCCCCCAAAAAAAAAGAACCAAAAAAGTAAACCTACAGCAAAAAAAAAAAAAAAATAAAAAGACAAATATACTCTCTAACCCCTAAAAAGAGGGAAATAAACAGTCAAAAAAAAAAAAATATATATATATATACGTTTTGGTTAGGCCATAGACTCAAAGGTCTGAATTCGTGGTCTAAAACGACACGAACAGACCCGTTAGGGCGAGGACTTCTGTGAACCTCTGTGAGAGGTCAGAAATCCCACAGCTTTGGTATGTACCGTTATACAGACAGACGATGCATGCATACACACATACACGCATATATATGTATATCTGCGTATATACATGTGTGTGCATATATATATATATATATATATATATATATATATATATATATATATATATATATATATATGCATGTACATATTTATTCAAACATATATATTAATACACACAAATGTATGCGCGTGTACGTAAATGCATATGCACCAGATGTGTCGCAAAAGGCTAACAGAACAAGATTAACACATCTACTTATCATTTAAAATAGTGATGATATTAAAAAAAGACAAATATTAATGTATATTCACTCTCTGTTCTTACCAAGAGGACTGACATATGTTGCAGGTGCCTGGAATCCACTGTTAACAGGCCTGAAGGTTTAAAGGAATATAGTTAATGTAGGGCATAAATATATCATGGAGAAGGAATTGAGAAGTATTGAGTATGGGGGTTCTCATGCATACAGGTGTACGAGCAAGAATTGCAAGTAGTGCAGTATCACCTTATTTTTTTCTGAATATATCAATCTATACATCTCCACAGAAAGACATTTATCAGTTTCTTGCCATGTGTGTGTATGAAATCGAACACAAAGCAATTCTAAAAATTCATTTTACATATCATTAAATGTTAAACAGAAATATTAA
>BOPN01000359.1:0-5000 GCA_017312705.2 Penaeus japonicus
AGAGAGAGAGAGAGAGAGAGAGAGAGAGAGAGAGAGGAAGAGAGAGAGAGTGAAATGGGGGCGAAAGAGAGAAAAAAAAAGAATATAAAACAACGTAACTGAAAGAGAAAGTTTAATAATAAAAATAGGAAAAAAAGGCAAACTGAATTAAGTACAAAACCATTAGCTCGCACGAAAAGATTCGCAGATATTCCTCCCTTCCTAGAAAAAATACTCTCATGATGATGAGCCTCAACCTCATCATTGCAAGAAAACGAGGAAATTATAAAAAAGGAAAGTATAAATGGAGAATTAATGATTCCTGTTAAATAACCTACGCCATCCCAGAGAAGAAAGGGAGGGAGAAAGAGGCTGGGAGATGAGGAAGGATGAATAGAGGGAGAGAGGAGAGGAAGGTAGAATAAATTAAGGGAAGAAGAGAGGTAGAGAGAGAAAGTAGGATAAATGGGATGAAAATAGAGAGGAGAGAGATAGGTAGGTCGGGGAGAGGTGTGCGTGAAGTTTAGAGAGAGAGACGGAGTGAAAAGAAAAAAGGAAGAAAAGATGAAATGAACGACAATAGCAAAGGACTTTTCACGTACAGCCGGAGGACACAGCCATCATCATCGATTAAGTCACAAGATATTCGATTAACTCTTCTTTATTTCCTTTTGTCTCATTTTTTTCTTATCTATCGATTTTCGATCTATAGATAGTAGCATGTTATCAATAAGACATTTCTATCAACACTCATTATGGGATTCCTTTCATCGGGACGACCAGCGTGATGGAGTCCGTTTTTAAGTTCGGTCCAGAAAGCTTTCTTGATATCTTGAGTTGATTGCATTCCTTTTAAAATCAATTCAGAAACCTTTCCTCTGTTGGCTGTATTCCTTTTAGGTTAATGGGGCGTAGCATTAGAGATTTTTATATAAAAATCAAGGGAATGATATCAGGAAGGTAAGTTCATTTCGGGGTTCTTTTGCCACTGTAAGACAGAATCGAAGAAAGGGTTGTTATACCCCACTAATACAAAGCAAACAAAGAAAGAAACACCCATAAGCATTGGAATAACGTCCGAACATAATACCACACAGAGAATAATAAACAACTTCAAGATCCAGAGACATGCATCTTCCTATATTTCTTTTTCAGGTAATGCAAATGCTAAGCTCTATGCGACTTTGATCTCTTTTTAAACCAACACTATTGATGTAACCCACTTTAAGATATGTCCGCCGTAAATACACTTAGTAAAAAGAGCGGTCAACAATACTCGCTCCTTCTGCGAGTGGGTGAGCAGGCGGTTAGAATATAAAATACGCGAGCTGTTAAGCTGACTGCTTCCCTTGGCACGCTAATTCGTGTGTTCCTTTTATCGTTTGTGTTATGTTGTCTTTCGGGTATTCTTTATTTTTTTAAAATCTCGTTTTACTCTGTCTGTATCTATTCTCCCTGTATTTCTGCCTGTCCCCCCTCTCTTTTTCACTCTTTCTCCCTCCCCTCTCCCTCATACTCTTATTCTCCATCTGTCCGTCTCTCCTCTTCCTCGATCTCCCCCTATCTTCGCACACACCTCTCTGCCTCTCTCTCCCTAATGTATCTCCTCTCTCTCTTCCTCTTCCTTCTCCTGTCCTCCTTTCTATTATTTTTATTTTTCATTCACCAACCCCCTCTTTATTTCCTTCTCCCTATCCCTTTCCTCTTTCAACCCCTTCTCTCCCCACCCCCCACCCTTGCCGTTCCTCTCTCTCCCCCTCATCCATTCCCCTTCTCTCTACTCATACTCCTTTCCCCCTCTCTTCTTAATAAGTACTCCATCTAATTTTCCTCATTTCCCTCCTCCCCTCATGCCCCCCCCCCCCTCTGCTTAATCCCCCCCCCCTCCACGTGGACCCAAAGTGGGCAGCTTTTCCGAGACATTACACACCCGCTGTGATTTCATGCTCGGCCTTTGTAATGGGTTTTCATTTATTTGTTATTCCGTCGATTTGATTGTTTTTCCTTTTGTTGTTGTTGTTGTTGTATTCCCGAAAGTCGTCTGTTTATTTTTTTACTTTTATTTTTTGTTTGTTTATTTACTTGTTTATCATTTACTTTACAACCATTTACTTTCTTTATGGAATTTTCTTTTGTTTTCTATTTCTATTTTTTTATAGTTTATATATCGAATTACCTTTATTTTCTGCCTAGGTACTTCACTTTTATCTGTTTCCTGTTTGTCTTTCAGATACGATTCTAAAACACCAATTATATTATTTCATTTTAACCTGTTTTTACGCTCTTTTTATCAAAATTTTACTTACCTCTTCTTTATCTGCTTCATTTAGGAGTTTAATTATGCCTGACTCAACTGTTAGAACATTAGGCTTTTGGGCTTTTTTCATGTTTGATTCAATTTCTTTTATTTGTCTCTGTATCAGAGGGATGGTTCTTGTTATGCATACAAAGGATGGTTGCATTTGAATTGGAAATTAAGCGGCGTCTTTCAAGACTTTTTTTTAATTGTGCAGTATATCCCATTCTCTCTCTCTCTCTCTTACGCACACACACACACACACACACACACACACACACACACGCGCGCGCACGCACGCACACACACACACACACACACACACATACACACACACACACATATAAAAATATATATTTATATATATAACACAGGTGAACAGGCCTCTCATCTCCCTGTAGGCTCCCTCCCTTATTTTCCCTCCTGCATTTCCATCCATTTTCTCGACTTCCTCTCCTCTTCATGAACAAGGTGGCCTCCGTCTCCGCAGTCCGGCTCAATGGCCAGAGCACCAGCCCGCAATTTCCAATACAATGATTTTCCTTGATGGTGGACAAAATTCAACGCTTTCACCCGTAATAGTTTTTGATCTTCGTGTGGACAAGGAAGGATGGAGGGGGGGGGGGGGGGGGGGGGGGCTGAAGTACGGTGGAAAGAGTTAGAAGGGAGTGGTGGAGGGGGTGTTAAAGAGAGAGAGAGAGAGAGAGAGAGAGAGAGAGAGGGGAGAGAGAGAGAGAGAGAGAGAGAGAGAGAGAGAGAGAGAGAGAGAGAGAGAGAGAGAGAGAGAGAGAGAGAGAGAGAATCTTTAGCATCTAAAGACAGAAACAGGGACAGAGAAAATGAGAGAGAAAAGGAGGAAGAGAGAGAGAGAGAGATAGATAGATAGATAGATAGATAGATAGATAGATAGATAGATAGATAGAGAGAGAGAGAGAGAGAGAGAGAGAGAGAGAGAGAGGAGAGGAGAAAGTAGAGAAGAAATCAAGAGAAGTGGAGGCGAGAAAGGATGGAAGGAAGAAAGGGTAGAGGGTGAATTGAGGGAATGAAGAACAAAGGAAGGAAGGAAGTAAAGGAATATTATCTTATTGTAATGAATATCACAATCATATTTATTTCATTACAGTCTATTACCATTTCTGAGATTATTGCGTGTGATAAATTTGTTGGTTTTCTTTTTGTTCTTATTATTATCACCATTCTAATGTCTTTTTTATCATAATTCTTATTTTCCTACAACCTCCCTTCCCTTTCTTTTCCTTTTCTTTTCCCTCTTTTTTTCTAGAAGGAGGTGAGGAATAAGATAAAAAAGAAACGGAAATGAAAGAGGTCTTTCATTTCCCTTTCCTCTTTTTATTCCTTTCCTTCTATTTCTACAGCTCCTTCTAATTTTTACTTCCCCCTTCTCCATTTTTTCCCTTATTTTTTTTCTTCTTCACCTACCCTCCTCCTACGCATTATCCTCTTTCTTCTCTTTCTCCTCCTCCTTCTCCTCTTCTTCTTGCTCGGTCTCCTCTTGCTTCTCCTCCCCTACACCTCTCTCGTTTCCCTTCCCCACTTCCACCCTCTTCCTTTATTAGTCTTTGTTCCTTTCCTAAAATGAGCGTCTTCATCATATTCTGCTCTTCGCGCATCACGGGACCGGGGGACACGAGAAGAGAGGACCTTCGGGAAACGCCGAACGGACTTCTTCACGTCACAAGATGGCGTTCTTTTCACTCCTTCTCTCTACTTTCTTATCCTATCCTTTCGCTCTCTCATTCCCCTTTTTATTCTTTCTTTAACCTGTCTGTTCCCTTCTCACCCCTTTTCTCCATTCTCCCCCCTTCCAAGCCTATACCTTCCCAGCCCTCCCCCCCCCGCTCCTGCTCTTTCTTCTTCTCATTTACCTCCCCCTTCTCCTCCTAATTCTTCTTCTTCTTCCTTTTCTTCCTCTCTTTCATCTTCTTCTTCCTCCTCTCCTTCTTCTTCCCCCTCCAAGATGGTGTCCGCAGACGGGTCAACACGTCATTCGTACACCCTTGAAGCGAGGTCAGATAATTTTTTCTTCTTTTTATCCTCCTCCATCTCCGGCTTCTTCTTTTGGTTCTCTTCCTTTTTTCTTCTCCTTCTTCTTTTTTTTTCTTCTTCCTCTTCTTCATTTTCTTCTTCAGCTTCTTTTCCTTCTCCTCCTCTTTCTTTTTCTTTCATATTCTTCTCCTTCTTCCTCTCCTTCTCCTTCTCATTCTTCTTCTTTTTCTTCTTCTATCCTTCTTCGTCTTCGTCTTCTCCTCCTCCTCCTCCCCTCCTCCTCGCTAACGCAACATTGTGAATCCGAAGCGTTCGTGAAGGTAAAGGTTTGCGAACGTGCTCCGCTTGAGGATGAATCCGGGTGAATCCGACAATAGACTGCTCTTACCACGAACGTGATCATCATCTTGACTTCCTTGAGATTGATGGAGAGAAAGGAAGAAGGAGAGAGAAATGGAGAGGGAGAGAAAGCGGGGAAAGGAGAGAGAGAGGGATGTTCAGTAGAAAGGGAGAGAGAATGTGAGGGAGAGGAAGTTGGTGAGAAGGGGAAAGGAGAGAGAGTAGGAGAGGGAGCGTGGGCAAAGGAGAGAGATGGAGAGAGAGATAGAGATAGATAGATAGATAGAGAGAGAAAGTGTGGGGCGCAGGAGAGAGCGAGAGGGAGAAGAAGCGGGGGCGAAGGAGAGAGAGAGGGAGAGGAAGAAAGAGAAGGAGAAAT
>BOPN01000359.1:22500-30000 GCA_017312705.2 Penaeus japonicus
AGTACTGAAAAAAAGATATATTAGTCTGTAGTTCTTGAGATCTGTTTTGCCATTTTTATGTGTTCAACTTGTACACATAATGTAGGCCTTCTTTGTATTGTGATACATCTTCGGGAGATTGAAGCGAGTGGAATAGCAAATTGTGAGGTGCAATGTTTTAAAAGAAAGGGGCTGACGTTATCTGGTCCTAAGACTTTGTTAATATCCACTTGTGTTAATTGTTACCTCAACACTTATGTTGTAATGCTATAACTTCCCAAGATAGCTCTGGTTTGTACTGGGATGGTCGGCCACAGGCGCTCGGGATCTCGGGACGTCACCTTGGCAGAGAAATGGGAGGTGCATTGTTCAGCCTTGTCTTTACTGAGTGAATTTGTTGATGGGTGAGATAGAGTCACCTGAGGTAAAGCCCTGGTACTGCTTGATACTGCACCACCATGCTTTACTTCCCATAGAATGGCCTGCTTGGTTCTCGGGTCCTCCTTCCATCGTCAAATAGCTTTCCAATGTATTTCTGACATAATCTTGCAAGCTATCTTAGGGAGTTGCTCAAAGTTGTTTTGGCTGTGGTGTTGTTGGGAGAAGGTTTTTGAGGCTATTTTCTGACTCGGGGTTAGCAGAAACACAGCCTGCTTGTGGTTTGTCACGCATGATCTGTGGTGTTGCATGCCACACTCGTTCTTGTACACACAATTCGGTAAAATATGTAAATGTTCATGTTTTAAAAGATTTGGAGATAATACATATACATTAAGGCATTTTAATTGAAATGTAAAGGGAAAGAAACACACGTAAAAATGTAAGGGCAACAGCTGTTTATATTGCTATTCTTGAACAACACTACGCTTAAATTAGATAAGAATCAGAGTAAAATATAATCCCTACATAGTGTGTCCGAAACATACAAGGCACAGAGATTTTACATCGCTTGTGCGATGACCTTTCGGCTTGCTAGAGGCAACGCACACATTGGATGGCAAATCTAGCCATGGCAATTGCTTTGTAGAAAACCGGAAACTCTACACCTCAAAACACTGTGTATGCTCAGGTCCAAAGCCTCGAGGGTGTATGAACATTGGCAAGACAATATATGAAAAAAAAATGTAGTAATACTACAACAGATAGTATGGGGGGGAGTTATTGGTGCTAAGTGCTAATTAGGTACTTGGGTGCTTAACCCACTGCAGATGGGGATAGATTTGCTTGCCCAGTCCCCTGGACGGGCATTAGTGCCACCTACAAGACACCCCAGATGGGATTTATGTCAGAGTGAGGTAACTCCACACGACACATTCAGTCATTGTAAAACTATAACCCTTTTTTTGTTCTTCTGAATTGCGAGACTTATACATGCCAATGTTCTGCCAATGTTGTAGTTGACGAAAATTATATCATAGGGTCTATCTCAGCTCATTATTTTCTTTATACTTAATGTGATAAAAATATTGCCAGCGTAAAAATAATAATAATAAAAAAAAGATAACCATCCATAATGAAGATAGCAGTAAAAAATGGGGAAAAGGAAGGAGCCCTGCGACTGCAAGTACCACAGCACAAGGCAGCCTTACTAGCATAGGGGCACATTGCAGACACTATAAATGATTTGAGGTACCTTCCACATACACATTCATTCATATATATATATATATATATAATATATATATATATATATATATATATATATATATATATATATATATATATATATATATATATATGTGTGTGTGTATATATATATATGTGTGTGTATATATATATATATATATATATATATATATATATATATATATATATATATATATATATATATATATATATTACTTACACACACATACGCACAGAAATATGTGCGCTATGTGCAAAGTAAAAACAGACCTCAAGAAAACAAATGTGAAGAAAAGAAAGAGAGGGAGATGAAAAAAAAGAAGAATAAACGATGACAGAGAATGAACAAGCCATTACATGATATGTACAGTAATAAACATTAAATATTCGTCAGAATGACATGCCGTCCGTATTGCAAGGCAAGAAGGGCATTTACCTCGGACAAGAACAAAACCAGTCTTGAATTGGCAACAGTTTGCAGACACGAAGCAAAGTTAGGGAAGGCGAGCTTATTTATTCAAGGACATGACGAGAAGTTGTGATATATATGTATGTATATATATATATATATATATGTACGTATGTATGTATATATGTATTTATATATATACACACACACACACACACAGATAAGCAATCGTATCTTTGAGGAAGGATAGAAGAAAAGTGTGAATGTCTTTAAGTTCCAGCTAAACCCAGACCAGTCGGCCCAGAGTTAACCGTCATCGGGTAGGCTGGACGTATGCCTTGGTAAACTCTCATGAATCATTAGAGGATGTTTTCGGGGTCTCGCGTATATATCATGTCCATGCCGTGTCAGTGTCATCTTCATAAGTAGCATTCCAGACCCTAAATGCGCGGCGAATCTGTATTAGGTGACTCAGAATTGCCGGCAGTTTCAAAGTTATCATGTCCCGAGCGATAGTACGCTCCAGATGGCGAAGTGGTAATAGAAAGTACTGTTACAGATAGTCGTTCTATGAGACAATTATGATATGGCTCATTTATCATCTGTTATACTGATTTTCCTTAGAGAACTGACAATATTTCCTCATTTGTTAAGTTCTGATTTTCTCATTTGTTAAGTTTAGATTTTTCATGGACTTCCATTTTAAAGAATCACGCCATTTCTTTCTTTTATTACTATGGATGATAATTTGTTTACATTTCACATTAACTAAATTTCACTCCTGATCAAAGACTGAATAGGGAGATCTGGAAACTCGGAGAAGAACGCGTGATCCACACACATTTTGGTTCGCCGCTTTTTCAACAGATGGCGCTGACAGTCGTTACGTTTCCAGCTTTTTACTTACAGTTTAATACAAATGAGACCAGTGTTACTATTCTAGATATTTTCCTGCTAAATATAGTTTTTTTTTATTGTGGCCCGGCTATCAAATCAAGCGGGAAATCTGACGGGACATAAAACATTATTTTACAGTCATAAAAATACATTATTTTATTTTGGGATGACATTAGTTAAACAAATGTTATGTATAGTCGCCCCATATTGGTACCAACTTGCTCTGATTTTACACTGACCATTCGTGCCCGGATACTGGGCAGTCTTCGTTTCCTATAGAGGATTACATAATAACAGTTGTGGTGGCTTTCTTATCATCTCTCTCCTCTCTCCTCTCTCTCTCTCCCTCACTCTCTCCATCCACCCCCCCCCCTCTCTCTCTCTCTCTCTCTCTCTCTCTCTCTCTCTCTCTCTCTCTCTCTCTCTCTCTCTCTCTCTCTCTCTCTCTCTCTCTCTCTCTCTCTCTCTCTCTCTCTCTCTCTCTCTCTCTGCGTGTGTACTTTCTGGGCCGACCACGATCTATTGATTTTAAGTCCTAATCTAGTGGGCTTAGGGGTTGAATCTGACGGGATTTGAGTGAGATACGGATAGACAGACAGAGCAGACAGTGGCAGGTAACAAGATGAATATTTCAATTTCAACACATATACTTACACACACACACAGTGCAGAGATTTCTAGAATATATGTTTTTTAAAGATTGTTAAACCCGTAAAGTTAACCGTTAATTAAAATTCAACTAGATAGATTCTAAGGGATACATACATACATACATACATATATATACATATATATATATATATATATATATATATATATATATATATATATATATATATATATATATATTTATATATATATACATATATACATATATATACATACATACATACATACATATATATATATATATATATATATATATATATATATATATATATATATATATATATATATATATATATATATGCATGTATGTGTGTGTGTGTGTATGTGTGTGTGTGTGTGTTTGTGTGTATGTGAGTGTCTGTGTGTGTGTGTGTGTGCGTGCGTGTATGTGTGTATATATGTAAGTGTGTATATGTGTGTATACATATATAAATATATGCCCATCTGTATATATCCCTTAGAATCTACCTATATGAATTTTGATTTACGGTTAACTTTACGGTTTTCCAATCGCTAATAACCAGCAGCTCTGCCGCCCTCAGGCAACTGAACTGATTTAACTGCTTAGTTAATTAATGGCAATATTTTGCATAAGCTGGGGATAATTAGCCCAAATATTCTGATTTGGAATTACATTTTCATCATTTATTACCTTGAATATTAATTGCTAGATATTGAAAGTTAAGTACTATATATATATATATATATATATATATATATATATATATATATATATTTATATATATATATGTGTATATATATATATATATATATATATATATATATATATTATATATATATATATATATATATATATATATATATATATATATATATATATATATATATATATATATATATATATATATATATATTAAGACAGACACATATACACATATATATATGTGTAGATATAGAATCCACACTGTATCAGTCATATAAAAGTAATGTCGAAAAGTATTAAAACTTGAGAAATACTTAGTTTACAAAATAACAGAAAAAGCACAACTCAAAATAGATTTATTAAAAGGCAACAGTTTCGAAATCATCCTTCATTTCATCTTCAGGCGTAAAGGTGAAATACAAAAGGATTTCAAAGCTGTTGCTATATAGTAAACCTTATATTGTTTACAGTAGAGCTTTATACCATCAGGTGTGTGTGTAATGGAGGGGGTAGTGAGCAAACACAGCCCTATGAATAAAGTTCCCAATCCTTTTACCACTGAGAATCAAGTGTTTCTGCTTAACAAGCCGATTTTCTCAACAAACAACATTTTTTTTCCAACAGCTTTGATTTTTTATGGAATGATTTTTGCTACTGAAATTACAGACAAATAAATGGAGGGTTTGAGAAGTCCACATACACACATGTGTGTATGTATCTAGAGTCATTCAATCAATAGACAACGATCTATCTAACTATCTCCTCTCTATCTATCTATATGTACATAAATGCATACATAGACATATATGTGCTTCTCTCTCTCTCTCTCTCTCTCTCTCTCTCTCCCTCTCTCTCTCTCTCTCTCTCTCTCTCTCTATATATATATATATATATATATATATATATGTATATATGTATATACATATACATATATATATATATATATATATATATATATATATATATATATATATATATGTATATATATATACGTACATATATATGTATATATATATGTATATATATGTATATATATACATATAGATATATAGATATATATAGAGAGAGAGAGAAAGAGAGAAATTTTTGATTTTGCTTCTCTTCATTTTTTTCTTCGCCTGACTTCGCTCAGTATCGGATTTCTTGTCTGTGCCTATTATGATTGTCGTATGTAATTGACAATGATAATAATGATAACCATCACAATAATAACGATAATGACAATAATAAAGATAATGATAATATCAACAATGATATCATAATTGATGATGATAAGAATGATAGTAATGATGATATTAATAATGATGATATTATTAATAATGCAACAATAATAATAGTTGCAACAACAGCAGCAATAATCAAAATAGCAATAAGAATGACAGGGATAAATATCACTTACGTATAAGCATGAAAGAAGAAATCTGCCAGTGTGTCCCGAGCGAGCAAATCCTCTTCGGAGAAATCCTTGTCTTGGAGATGTCAGACGGCCTTCCTCCTCTCCTCAGTGATTGCATGAGTCTGGCCGCTTGCTGTTGTTGTCAGCGGGAAGAAGGAGACGGAGTGCGGCGATTGATGTTGTTGTCAGCGGGAAGAAAGAGACGGAGTGCGGCGATTGCTGTTGTTGTCAGCGGAATGCTATTGGTGCCGGCGTTAAGAAAAGGATGATGTCAATTGCTGTTGTTATCGAGAAGGAAGAGAGAGATAAGACCGATTGCTACGTTGTCAGCGTGAGGAGGAAAACAATAGGATCAGTGGTTGTTGTTGTCAGCGGGGAGGAAGAAAGGGATTATTGAGGTTGTCAGACGAATCACTATGGTAGATGCTGTTCTCAGCGAAAAGGAAGAAGAGTGATGGAGTGATGGCTGATGTTGTCTAAGGGTTCGTACCGAGAGCCAGTGTTGTCAGCGGGAGAGATAAGGAGGCATGCTGTTATTTTTATCTCTCTTCCTTCTCTGTGTCCTCATTCTCTTTTTCGCCCCCATCCTTTTTATTCCTGTGCAACCACCTTCTCCTTCCTAGTCTATGTCCTCGTCCTCCTCCGCCTCGTCCACGAACGTCCAGGCCGCTATTTCTCTTCCTCTTCCTCGCTTTGTCTCGGTGCATCCTAAGGCAGCTGCTGCAAATACTCACTCCACTACATCACGTTGGCATGCGTTCGGCTGCCAGCTGTTCGGATCTTCCGCTGCCAATACTCTTCATACAGACACGCACATGAAAAGAAAGAAAGAAAGAAAAACAAAACCGCGTGTATATGTGTGTTTATGTTTGTGCATATGTGAGGACGCACAGACACACATATGTACAAACATAAACGCACATATACAGACATACACATACACAGTCCACTTGGGAGACAGCAACTGGCTTATTTTCAAAGTTGTTAAAAATAACAATGATAATCGAAATGATATAATATGCATCACTGAAATCAAACTTCACCCCTGTTTAGAAAGTGAAACATTAGGGTTCAGAGATGATCAAATATGGAGAAAAGATAGATCAGTCGTTAGTAGAGGGGGTGGGGTGAAGGAAGGAACTGACAGAAAATTAATAGCCGCTGCTTATATGTCAACGCATACATCAGAATGGCACAAAGATAGGTGCAAAGAACTAGCCTATGAAATGCTTACAAGTCTAAAGGATTTACTTCGAATTGTGGAAACCAATTCAAACAAAGCTCCTTTAGCTGGGGATTTTGATAGCTCAATCGAGAGGAAAACTTTAAATCCAAAAACACAATCTGATTCATGGCGTGCGAATTTACTAGAAAACATAGAAAACATGAAAATTTATGTCTTATCCACTAGGGAAAAGAGGCATGCCCACGCCATCTATGCTTGACCCAATATTCACAAACGATAAAGGATTTAGAATTCGGTCCTGAATTGGGGAAAAAGTGATCATGTTTAATGTAATTCATTACCTTTACAAGCAAACATGTAGTTAAAAAAAAAAAAAAAATACAAGTGAGGAGCTCATTTAAATTTGAGGAAGTTCTTTGTGAAGAAAGATATAGACGAGCATAACGAGTTTTACTGAGATCTTTGATAAAGGAATTGTTATGTATGTCAAAATTAAAGGTTAGAGTAAGAAAACACCAAAAACAGTTCAACGAAAAGTGTAGGAGAGAGAAAAACAAACAAACAAACAAAAAACTACAACAATAACAAGCAGCTTATGAGAGAATTAAAGTAGGGAGAAATGAGTATACTCAGGTCGTAAGAGATACAAATGTGGCAACCGTCCATACTAGAGA
>BOPN01000359.1:58209-60709 GCA_017312705.2 Penaeus japonicus
GCCATTAATTTATAGAAGCATTAATTAAGATTTACTGCCAGAGTGACTAGCCTATGAATTCATAATTAAACGCTGCAGCACGAGTGTCACTGCAGTGCTTTTGGTTGTGTGGATGTGTGCATGGTTGCGTATGTGTGTGTGTGTGTGTATGTGTGGTTGTTTGTGTATGTGTGTGTGGTTGTGTGTGTGAGTGTGTGTGTGTGTGTGTGTGTGTGCGTGTGTGTGTGTGTGTTTACGTGTATGTGTGTGTGTGTGTGTGTGTGTGCGCGCGCGTGCTTGTGTAAGTTTGTTTCATTTATTCATGCACGGACATACAGCCCGGATACCGTTGATAACAATCTCCACACTAACGCAAAATTAGGGTAATTATAGCAACGACCATAATGACCTGATAGATACTGTAATGATGCGATTATTTCATCATTTTCAAAATATTTTTGGACGATTTCAGAATGATGTATTCATTCTCGTAAAATTGATACAACAAAAACAGAAGATTGAGATTTCCGTTATCAAGATTGCCTGTATCCTATAGACTACCTGACCTTCGCATTAAAAGAAAGATAGATATAGCACTTTCTTGAAATATGTTAGGAAAGTACTAGAAACGGGTGTACTGAAAGGATTTCAAGAAAGAGACAAATGCCATTCTCATTATTTATCTTTCTTCTTCCATTTTTCGTTTGTCTTCGTACCACTTTCCCCTCACATTTTCCCGCATTTCAAATTCTTGTTCTTCCTTCTATCTCTCTTGTTTTTTCTCTTCTCTCCTACGTCGCCTTCTCCTGCTCCCTTCCCACCGTAACTGCTCCTCCTCGTCTTCCCCCATTTCTTTCCCCTACCCCTTTCACCCATCCACTCTGCACACTACGCCATAACCAGCTTATTCTACTTTCCTACCTTTTCGTATCCTGCTGAAAAAGCCCCGCCTATACCCCTAATACATACCCACACACCCCACTGCAACCCCTCAACACCCAGAATCCCATCAACCTCTTGTGACTTTGCTTGTTAACAAAACCTTGCACAATAAATCCAGTGAACTTGACAAACAAATGGCGACACTTTTCACACTGGTAATTGCGTCCTAAGTATACCTCACTTCAGCTTAACGTAGTAATTACATTGTTGCGCCATAAGGTATGTTTATTGCATGTCTAGACACTTACTGGCACAAGCAGAGTACCTCAGGGTTCATGGTCAGTGATAGTGATCTATATATACGTAAACACATACATACATACATGTATTTTGTGTTTCAGTTTGTACATACGCACACAAACATACATACAATTCTTGCATACATGTTTATACACATACACACAAACACGAAATTCTTGCAATGTGTGTGAACACACACATACACACACACACACACACACACACACATACACACACACACACACACACGCACACACACACACACACACACTCACACAAAGACACACACACACTCACGCAAAACAAACAAAAATAGAAGAAAAAATGTACACACACATATATATATATTTATATATATATATATATATATACATATATATATATATATATATATATATATATATATATATATATATATAGAGAGAGAGAGAGAGAGAGAGAGAGAGAGAGAGAGAGAGAGAGAGAGAGAGAGAGAAAGAGAGAGAAATTAACTGAGAAAAAAACAAACAAACATATATGGCAAATGCAGCCATGTAAATCCAACAGATGAACTGCAAATTCCACAACCATGGACATGCGTCATGAGTGGAAGCTATAGAGGCTGACGTCTTCTTCAAAGTAATGAACTGGCACTTGGGTTTCGATGTCGGTGGCCGATCCTCAAGGCTAATGCATGTATTTCGGCGATTGTAGGAGGTCTGGGGTGCCAAGGAGGGCTAAAAAAGGAGTATATGGGAACATTGAGATGAGTGACATATTCAAATAAGGGTACAAATTTAATGTACCTCTGTTTGAGTGAAGTTAAGATCTATGGAAGTGCTAGATTATGTGGTGATTATAGATTATTGCAATTCTACAACTGCACTAGGTAATTGTAGCATGTTCTCAAAATTGATAATGTATGAAAATTCACGAAACACTTGCACAGTTAGTACATATCTAAGATCATTTTGACCAAAGTGCCTCTGTATTTGCATCAAGTCCAGATATATAGCAGTAGACAGTGGATTGTACATTTACCTAGATTTTTTTCTTTTACAAACCTATTGACTGACTGGATGGTATGAAGAAAAAAATGATTGAAGATTCGTGTGGATAAATCTCACTGCTTTGCCAACTCATTGGAATATTTAGGTCTCAGAATTGAAGGTAATGGAATCGTTAAACCTGATGATTGGGTCCAAGCAGAAAAATAAGCGAAAGTTTCAGAAAATGTAATGAACCATCAGTCAGTTCTCTGGTTATAAAAAAAAATATATATATATATATTTTTTTTGTAATGTTGTCATAATTGCTATCCTGTAATGGAGGTCACACACACACACAAACTTTTTTTTTT
>BOPN01000359.1:73147-75647 GCA_017312705.2 Penaeus japonicus
TGTGTCCGTCCAGTCGAGCATCTTTTGTTTTTGCTCTTTGTCTGCACCTGAAGACCTTCTCGTACACATTAGGTGTCAAACTTGGGTGTGATAACACACACAAAACTCACACACACACACACACACACACGCACGCACGCACACACACACACACACACACACACACACACACACACACACACACACACACACACACACACACACACACACACACACACACACACACACACACACACACACACACACACACACACACACACACACACACACACACACACGCACACTCACACACACACACACACACACACAACACACACAGAAGCACGCACACTTTAACATATATATATATATGTATATATATATATATATATATATATATATATATATATATATATATATATATATATATATATATACATATATACACACATACTATTGTGTATGTGTATATACACGTTGCTTATTTCTATCACCGTCATTCCTCCTTTATCCTCCCCTCCCTCTCCCCCGGGCGCATCAGACGCCTCAATTACATTATGCTTCCATTAGCCGATATGCAAAGCCTCCTCCCAAGAGAAGCAGTTACTCCAGCCCTGATCACGTGACTAAAGGCAGGCCACCTCACGCCCTTCCTTTACGACGCCCTCTCGCCTTCCTTATTCATGATGCAGGCTAGTCAAATATAGCCTTCTGGCCTGGAACCTGTGAGCTCATAATGTTAGTGACATCACTGATCTCAATAATCTCAAAACAACATTAAAAAAACATTTTCGAAACTGTCATTTGTGAATAGATAATCAAACATGAAACAAATGTTTCTCTGTTGTATACCTATTTCAATTCTTTATGTAATGAATTAACTATGTGTAAAAAAGAATAAGCATTGTAATTTACGGAATAAAATATTTGAATCTGAACTTGTCTCTCCGCCTCCGTCTGTCTGCCCATCTACGTCTCTCACTCACTCTTTCTCTCTCTCCTAAATCTATTTCCAATATCCGAGTATATTCACGTGTTTTTTTTTTTTCCTCCGTGACCCTCATCCCGATAGAAAAAAAGAATATATATTCAAAATCCTTTACCTTCATTTTGACACAAGGGAAAGAGACAGAGGCGTGGTGGAGGGGGAGGAGGTGGGGGGGGGGGTGTGACACCCATGACTGGCAGCGTCATAGATCCGATGTCAGACTATCCATCTTCATGTAATGGGAAAGAGGGAGGGAGTGAGGGAAGAGTGAAGGAAAGGTGGGGGATGGAGGAGGAGGTTGGATCTTACTGTGATGTTATGTCTTTTGCATATTTATGTTATCATTTTGTTATTGGTGTTATTATTGTTATTGGCATTATCACTATTATAATCACTACAATACTGTTATTGTATCACTATCAGTATTTTCTTTATTGTTGCTTTGTTTTTATTATCAATATTTTTTTTATTATCAATATCATCATCATCATTATCATCCTTTTTGTTGTTGTTGATTTTATCACTATTATTTTACTTGTGTTATTTTATTACCTTGACAATTTTCTAGCAATCATATTTAGTCAGCAAAACAGTAACAAAAGCGACAAATGTTTTGAGGGCCTTATATCACATGATCGACCCATGACTCTTATCAATATGCTAATTCATTTTAGTTAACTTTTTGCTTGGTTAAAGCTGATTTTATGACCTAGAATTAATCATTATATCATATGATACACGGTGAATGATACCCAATGTCACTAAAATAGCAACATAATATGAAATCAGTAGAAGCATGCGATTGTTCCTGAGAATCTACAGGAAATGTATATCAAGGGCATTTTCTCTTGAAAATCATTGTTAACATATATTTTTTTTGTATTCTAGGTTTTGTTTTTCAAAATCTCATATAACATTCTAGTAATTGTTTGACTACATTACCTTACAATCCAAAATTACCTTAAACAAAATTATTACAATTAACATTACATCTAAAATTACATATAAATATCTAATGCATTTATGTCAAATAGTTTTACTATAGTTGTTTTTAAAAGATTTGGAATTATTTATTGTCACAGATATCATGGCTAGAATACTGAGGCGTCGGTGAATAATACAGCACTGTTGAAATATGTAATTTGTCAGCCTCGCCTCTTGTGCATCAAGCTTCAAGACCTTTTTCTGAGGACATAATGACAGGGAAAGGAACCTAGCGATGATCAGTTCTGTAAAGGTTAGGACGTTTATGCTGTCCCTGTTGTAATGTCATATGTTGCATCATTGAATCGTCTCCATCTCACTTTTGCATGGTTGTAAAATAGAATAAAAATTGTAAAGAAACTGTTTTGGACTTATATCCTAAAGTACTTGCCGAATGTGTTTAGAATTGTTCCTTTTCATTAGCAGTAGATCAGGTTAAGATAAAGCTTCGTGAATATATTTGCGAGGCTGCACTCTACATTCAGGACATAAAAAAATAGTCGAGTATCATTTGCTCGTCTTGCTCAGCCGAAGGAGCTGCTTGTCTAT
>BOPN01000359.1:80647-83147 GCA_017312705.2 Penaeus japonicus
AAAGTCTGTACAATGTATCTTTTCCTGAAGACAAGAACTCTTGCTTATGTATAGACAAATTATTAGAGAAGCATTTTACTAACTTTACAGATAACTCTGACATAATGATCCTAATCTCTTTCTAAGAAGCAACTTAGATATTCCACCTAACAAATATCACTTGTCTGATGTTTTAGACAATTTTCTAACTGACATCCCTGAAAAATCCGTTAGAATAATGTTTCAATACCAACAACTTGCCATCTAAACTCGAAGAGTTTCAAACAGAGAGCAGAGCTTTTTCGAGTGCAATATTGATATCTTAGTTTTTTTTTTATACAAAACTAGATGATATCATTCACAACTTTTATCTTAACTATCACGTTCACTATTCTACCCATATTTCACGAAATAGGGGTGGTGTCTATATCTGTTTCAACAAAACACTCGTCAAAATACAGGTTTGATATCACTATGACTCTACCACATACAAACTATTTTCGTAGAAACTCAAATGCATATACACAATGTATTATTTGGATAGGTACTAAACACCATCCAGCGAGAGATGTCAACTTCGAACCTGATTGGTGACTTTAACAAAGATCTCTTGAAACATACGCATTCCAAAGATGCTGCGGACCTCATATCACTCATATTACTGCACAATAACACACCCTATAAGAGTAACCACAAACACAGCCACCATATATGGAGAAATGATACCAGGCATAATTTGACGAATGGCATTGTTTATTCTTCGGTATCTGATCACTTCCCAGTCCTTTCTTGTTTTCAATCCAGAGGTTATCATAAAACACCTACCACTACAGTCATAGAATTCAGAGATTTCATTGCTGAAAATCTAGATTACCTTTTTTTTAAGATGATGAAAACGTCGATTGGTGAAACCGCCCTACCTCAACTGAAGTTGAAGGCTTCTTCCAGTTCCATGATAAATTTTATCCAATATTTTTCCATTAACATAAAAAGATTAAGACACGACACTTAAACAAAACAAACCACATATTACCCACAAAATAATGCAGCTAATCAAGGAGAAGAATAAATTGCAGAGAAAAATTTCAAAAGAAACCAATAACGTATGGGGAGGTATGCCGATCAATAAGGAATCAGGTTAAAATATGATAGGTAGTGCAAAAGCTACACAGTTCGTCATAGAAAATCTCAGACTCCTTTACAGACATTATGTCCTGATGTATTCAATTCTTATTTTACCAACATTGGAGAACTGTAGCGAGCAAACTAGCAAAGTCGGAATCTAGTCACTTACACTATCTAGACAATCCCTTACAAATGGAATTTTCTCCCAGACCCTATTCAGAATCTGAAATATGTAACATTGTCAGAGAGTCTCGAGACAGCTCTGCTGGAAACGACGACGTTCCAATGTCTATTATAAAAAAAATCTGCCTCATATAATTCAGGCACTTACATATTTTTGCAATCGCTCTCTGCAGTTAGGTATGTTTCCATCATGTTTAAAAATAGCAAGAGTTGTTCCCATACACAAAAGTGGGTCACTAGATGAACCTAATTTTTATCGTCTTGTATCCATTTTCTCAGTCTTTTTTTTTCTTTTTTTTCGAAACCGTGGTGTATAATAGAATGACTGAATTCTGTAGCAATCACAATGTATAATCAAACTTCCAGTTTAGTTTTAGAGCTCAACGATCATCAGAATGAGCATTACAGTGCTTTAGAAATGATGTTCTTAGAGCCTTTGATGACAATGAATTCCTGATCAGCATATTTCTAGATCTATCTAAAGCCTTCGCCACTGTAAATCACCAAATTCTCATAAATAAATTACACTACTATGGTTTTCGTGGTCCTTCCCTCCGATGGTTTTAGAGTTATCTCTCAAACAGAATGCAATATGTATCAATACATGGACAATCTTCAATAATGCTGTCAGTAAAGTTTGGAGTCCCTCAAGGGTCAATCATTGGGCCACTGATCTTCAATATATATATATATGACATGTCAAGATCATCTACCGCCTTAAACAATATCGTATTTGCGGATAGCATATATATCAGTGACAGGAAAATTTATACTCTGATGGATAAAATGAATTGTGAACTTGTGAACGTTAATACTTTGCTAACCGCAAACAAACTCACCATTAACCCTAGTAAAATTCAGTATATAAGATTCAACAAGCACAAAATATTTACGTGTCCGCTCCCCCAGATCACTATTAATAACGGTAACATAGAGGTAGACCAAACAGAATTTCTAGGTGTTGCATATAAACATACTGGCACAGTCATATTCAATATGTACGTAGCAAAATAGCCAAAATATGCTATAATACTATATACTGAATACTATATTTAACACGTAACCACTTAAACAGAGAGGCTATGCTAACATTACCATTCCTTAGTTTATTCAAATCTAACTTATTGGCTGACAGTATGGGACGGAGCTAGCAGTACGTCATTAAATCTGCAGAAGAAAATTATAAGAAATATCATAGGACTGAAGACCACAG
>BOPN01000359.1:105647-115647 GCA_017312705.2 Penaeus japonicus
TAAGAAGAGCACGTGGGTAGAATAAAAGGCAAAGGAAAAGCGCAGAACAAAATAAAATAAAAATGTTTTGGTTAAAACAGAAAAAAAAAGACATCGAGACCATGAAAGTTAAAACAATCTTAAATGTCAGTTTATTCAAGTCTCTGAATTGAAATATTTTTGGAAAATCTAGAAAGACAAACTAAAATGATAAAACTGTATGTATATATATATATATATATATATATATATATATATATATATATATATATATATATATATATATATATATATATACATTTATATATATACATATATACATACATGTGATATATATATACATACATACATACATCCATATATATATATATATATATATATATATATATATATATATATATATATATACATATATATATATACATATATACATACATATATATATATACATACATACATACATACATACATATATATATATATATATATATATATATATATATATATATACATATATATATATATATATATATATATATATATACATTGTATATATATATATATATATATATATATATATATATATATATATATATATATATATATTTATATATATGTATATATATATATATATATATATATATATATATATATATATATATATATATATATATGTATATATATATACCTACATATATACATATATATACCTATATATTCACACACACATATTTATATATATATATATATATATATATATATATATATATATATATATATATATATGTATATATATATATATATATATATATATATACATATATATAAATATATATATATGTATATATATATATATATATATATATATATATATATATATATACACACATGCACACATATATATGTATGTATGTATACACACGTACACACATGATGCATATATATCATTATTTTTCTGCTCGCCTGCACTTCACTCTCCCTCCCTCTCTGCCTCTGATCTCTCGGCTCTTCATCTGACATGAAGCCTCCCCATACCCAAGGGAAAGCCAGGACATGTGACGGAAAATCTTATTAAAAAAGATATCTTTTTCTTCTTCTTTTTGAGTTTTTTCCTTTTACAGGGTGACCAAGAAAAGAAAGAAAAACAGTATTCTTAAGAAATATGTATAAGGAAAAAGAAAAGAAAAAAAGTCAGTATCATATTCATTATCATTATTACTGTTTATTTCATCCACATCATCACCATCATATCATCATCATCATCATCGTCGTCCTCCTCCTCCTCCTCATCATCATTATTATCCTCATTTTTGTAACTGTGTTAAGTTAGATCCCGTAGTTGAAAATAATACATTGACGTCAATACCCATTGCGGACGGGTGTCATGACATACATGATGTTCAGAGATTTTGGATCACCGTTCTATTTCATTGTGCTATGAAAGCTAACTTAACGTCCAAAACCTAGATGGCACCACTTTTTCCTAGCACCAGCAGGAGAAAGCCTTGAATGGCACCCATCCACGGTCTCTAGCAAGCATTATCTTTATAGAGCGATGGCACACACTAAGTTGACGACCTCTTGCTCTCAAGTACAGCCGATGAAGGTTGTGCAGGCAGAACGAGAAGAGGAAGGTGACTCAGACTATACCCAGTGTCTAAAATGTACTCCTGTGCCAATATGGATGCCTTTCACTGTGGCACTCACAGTCACAAGCACAGGTTTCATTCCTCTTCCCTACCTCCTCATGTTATCTTTATTGTAGGTGGTTATATGTTTCTTATTCGTTCATGACAGCACAAAAATACGAAAAAATAAAGTTGCTTTTTGTCCTCCCATAAAACAGCAATACTTCTATCACACTGAATATAAAGAAAATAATGAGCTAATATGAATCATATACTACAATTTTAGTCAACTGCAGAGCCTGTCATGTGGCACATATAAGTCTCTAAACTCAATAAAACACAAAAACCGCTCTAGTTTTACAATGAATGACTGAAAGTGAGTGAGAAGATTCAAATTATGTTGCTTCAAGCTGCCTCTGTCTATAATAAAAAATATCCCGGAGACTGGGCAAGCGAATTTATCCCCGTCTGTAATGGGTTAATGTTATCAATGTTGGTATCATTATCATCATTATCATTACCAATATTACCGGTATTGTATCTTCTGTTCTTATTGTACTATTATCATCATTACTAATATCATCCTTATCATTATCACTATTTCCATCGTTATTACCTTATTTATCAATGTTTCCTCAACAGGATATGCAAAGAAAGTCTCTAGATTGACGCATGGAACTGTTAATCATTTAGCACAAATAATTCCAGTGACTGAACCGGACTTTGTTTATTTCCAGGTTGTAGCTTACATCGTTATAATAGATAAAATCAGTCAGTGTTAACTGTGCATTTAGAAAGGTAGAAATAGGCTCTTGGCATTAGGCTTATCCGTAGACTGGAATATGAGTTTTTTTATTTTTATTTTTTTTGACTAGAAAGAGGGAGCAAAAAAAAAAAGAAAAAAAGAAAACGTAGTGATGCCCCCCCCCACACAAACACAAACACACACACATATACAAACACAAATAAATAGCCAGCTGTATATCTAGATAAGATAAAAGATTTCGACAGATAGGTAGGAATGCAGATAAATGAATATATACCATCAAGCAGTAGGCACAGACTAAGCAGACTGGCAGATACAATGGCACTAGACACAGAATAGGCAGACTGGCAGACACAATGCCAGTAGACACAGACTAAGCAGACAATGGCAGACACAATGGCAGTAGACACAGACTAAGCAGACTGGCAGACACAATGGCAGTAGACACAGACTAAGCAGACTGGCAGACACAATGGCAGTAGACACAGACTAAGCAGACTGGCAGACACAATGGCAGTAGACACAGACTAAGCAGACTGGCAGACACAATGGCAGTAGACACAGACAAAGCAGACTGTCAGACACAATGGCAGTGGACACAGACAAAGCAGACTGGCAGACACAATGGCAGTAGACACAGACTAAGCAGACTGGCAGACACAATGGCAGTAGACACAGACAAAGCAGACTGGCAGACACAATGACCAAAACACACACACAGAAATCCTCCCCAGCAACAGCAAAAGGTGATTCCATTCCACCTCTATTTAACGAGTCGTCACAGAGGCTTCTCGTTGCACTGTTTGCTTTCCCTGATTACGAATAGAATATTTCCGCGGAATTCGGTGGCAGACTAAGAGGAGCTGTAGGTGGGTTGTTCCATCGTCTTTCTTAGGAGAGGAGAAGGACGATAAAAGGGGAAGTATCGGCTGAGTGTCGGTGCCTCTTTTTAAGTTGGCTTCTGAGTTTGCGTTCCTGTCTGCTCTCTCCCGATCTCCTTTTCCCGATCTCCTTTTCCCTCTCTTCATGATAAGGATGTCAGATGTGATGATGGTGATGATGGCAGTGTGAGTGATCGTAAAATTTAATCAACTCATTATAATAACAATGGAAGTAAAGATGATCAAAATAAGTATATTGATGATCATAAAGATCTATATATTAATGACAACAACAACAATAATAATAATAATAATAATAATAATGATTATAGTAATAATAATGATGATGATAAAATAAGTATTATTATTATGGTAATAATAATAATGAACGGAAGGATGATGAACATAGCACTGATAATAAAAGAGATACATAAATCATGATTATAATAATAATAATCATTATTATTGTAATAAAAGAGTAAGGATAATAATGATAATGATGACAGTAATGATTATAACAATGATAAAAATGGCAAAATAATGGTAATGATAATGATAAATATCTTAATAATGATAATGATGATGATGAACAGAGTTCATTATGAAAAATTTAGGAAAAAGGCATAAATGAGACCTGTAGTTCTGAATACGGAGTAATCCGAAACGCGTTAATTGCATCTCTTACGTTGAGGAAATTATTCAGTATCGTTTATACCCTTTTTTCAAATGAGAATGATAAATACTGATGATGACGATGATGATTATGATAATAACAAAAATGATAACAATAAAGGTGATAATAATGGTAATAGTTATAGTAATAATGATAAAAATGATAATGATAATGATGATGATGATGATGATGACGCTGATAATAGTTATCATGATAATACTGATCACAGTGATGATAATGACAGCAATAATAATAACAAAAAGAATTGTAATAATGAAAATAGTAATAATAGTGAAAATTAATGATAATGATAATAACAATATTGATAACATTAACAACATCAATGATAGGAATTACAATAGTAATGATAACAATAATAGTCACGATAGCAGTGGTAATAACAATAATAAGGATGGTGACAGTAATAATGATGATAGTATTGATGGCGATGATGGTGATAATAGTTTTAATAATATTGATAATAATAATGCGAATACTTATGATACTAACAATAGTGATACTTGTAATGATAAATAGTTATATTGATAAATATAATAACGTAAGGAGGATAATGATAATAGTACGGATGATGATGATAATAACAATGATGATGGTAACAATAATTATGATGATGACAGCAATAACAATACTAGTACTAGCAACAATAGTGAGGCGATAATGGTAATAATCCGAATGATAATAATTGTTGTTATCATTATCATTGATAATACAGTATTAGTAGTATTATAACTGTTGCTAATAATATCATTATCATTTTTGTCATAATTATTGTTATCATTACTATTACTAATACCATTATAATTATTATAATCATCATTATTATTATTATCAAAATAAGGATAATGAGAGAGAGAGAAAGAAAGAGAGAGAGAAGGAACTGAGATAGAAAAAAAACGGAGGAGTAGGAAGAAACCTGGTAATAGATATAAGATAATAAGATAAGCTCGTAAGTCCCACTTAGATACGAGAAAAGTTTAAGGACGAAACAGGAAAAGTTAAAGAAGAAAAATGTAAGAAGAGAACAATAAGAAGGAAAATTAAAGAAAGGTAAGAGGGAAAGAAGAAGAAGCAAATATAAGAAAGTCGTAGAAAAGAGGGAAAGGAAGAAAAAAGAAGTACAGTGATTGGAAGACGTATATACATATACATATATATGTGTGTATATATATATATATATATATATATATATATATATATATATATATATATATATATATATATAGAGAGAGAGAGAGAGAGAGAGAGAGAGAGAGCGGGAGGGGGGGGGGGGAAGAAGAGAAGAGAGAAGAAAGAAACATAAGATTACAGGCATAGCTAACCCAAATGTATTCGTCCAAGCTCTCAAGTCAAGAGAAATTTCTTTAGCTTCACAGACACGCTTGTAATTCTGTTTGAAAAGTTTGACAAAAAAATTTTATGACCAATGTAGCGAACTCTTTTTTTTAAGTCAGAGAAGAACAGGAAGAAGAAGTTGTACATTCTTCTAAAGGTTACATAGAACACCACTGCATGTATTGTGCAAGAGGCTTTCACTGAATGCTTTATTTATCTATTTATTTATCTTATTCTTAGGAGTTTTTCCAACACTGTCATAGGGTCAGCCGTATTTTTTCACCAAACGCTACGCTCCCTTGTCTCTTTCTCTAGCTACGTCTCCTTCGTTCTCTTGCCTGCTCCTCTTCCCTCTTCTCCTTCCTTAGATCTTGCTATCTGAAATCTGACGTTCGTTGTGTCCCCCCCCCCACCTCCTTCAAATCCTTCGCCCATCTTCCTGCACTTCCTTCTCTTCATCATCCTCGCCTCTTCCTCTCAAAATCCCTCGCTGCCTCGTCTCTTATTCCACAATATGCTTCGCCCTCATAGTACATGTGACCGCATGTTTTTTTTTTTTTTTTTTTTTTTTTTTTTGTATCACGGATATGTCCAGTATTCCAGTTCATCCTCCTCCTGTCTAGAAATAAAGCAGGAAGGATTTTCCGGTCTTCTCCCTCGTGCTGTAAATCCTCGTCATTCTTTTCATATCCTCACTCTCCCTTCCTTCTCTCCGTGAAATTTCGGCTATTCAGCGAAACATTCTCATTTCAGTTCTTCCCAGTGAATATTCTTCCCTCCTTCAGAGGGATCGGGATTTAGTAAATCTTTTGTTACACATGTGTAATTGCCTCTTTTAGGAATAAGTATTGATTGGGTAGGATGTCAATGAAGAGATAATCAGCAAAAATAATGTGTTACGATAACGATTAGTAATAATCATGACATAAAATACATATGAAAGGATGAAATTGATAAGAAGAAAATAGGTAAAAAGTACTGCCATGCTTAAAAGCAAAGAATCCCTTCCCTCCAGAAAGCCATACAGCCAAGCTCTCCCCTCTCGTACTAATCCCCTCTCATGATATTCAGGTGGCATTCAGCATCTCATGAATAGTGGTTGCAAGCGGCTTCCCTCGGGAATGCTGCACTTGTTAAATCGGTGGGCAATTTACATTGTGTCTTGGTAGTGAAAGGTTTTGAATAATGTTTTTATTTTATTATTATTTTTTTTTAATGATGTGATAAATATTTCGTGATATGGTGGCTGCGTTGGGATTAAGTGGACAATTGTGATATAAAATAGAGTGTGAAAGGTCACAGATATAGAAGAAAAATGCAGTTTGAGTACAGTTAACACAGTTGCCAATTCATTGGTATATTTGTAATTGTATAAATATTAATATGTGAATGAGCTCATCAATGATTATAGGACCTTTATCTCACATTCTGGCTAAGATACCATTACGAGAATCATCTCTTTCATCAAGATTCTGCCTTTTAAGTTTCTATTCATGCAACTATTAAGGCAATGGTTATCATTTCAGTCCTTTGATGAAATACCATGGTAATCATAGTAACTATTACCATTTCTATCCTACTTGGAATAAACATGGTGGTCTTAGTTATAGTTGATAAACACTTTTGTTTCATCTTGTCCATCGTTGTTACAGATACCATTTCAGTCTTTCCTCCTTAATCTGCATACCCCCCCCCCCCCGCACCTCCCTACTACTGTAACCTGATAAGCACTGAGACTCTTCGGTATTAAGTCTTTCCCTTAATGAATGTCAGCCTTTTATCATGAAGGTCACTCCCTCCACCCACGCCCTCCCTATCAGAGCCCCATTGTTTTTGTTTTGTTTTTTTGCCCCAGTATGTGATTTATTTATTTATTGGGCTGTTGATGTTTCTAAATATACATTTGCATACATAATGATTTTTCTGTTTACCTGCATCATTTCTCTTTTTCATTCCTCTCCATTTGTTCGGTTCTATATCTATTTGTTTATCCACTTTTTGGTTAGTCATCCATATTTTTGTCTGAACTTATTATTCAATTACTTCATTATTCATTAATTCATTAATTAACCTAAATTTATTAATTCATTAATTTAAGTGTTACTGCAAATATGCTTTTCTTTTATTCACTAATCTTTAAACAAAATCAGCAATTTCTTTTGTTTGTTAATTCGTTCCTTTGTTTTCATTTTTAAAATTGACATGAGGGGAAAACGCTCTTTGTGGCAAGGGTAACGTGAGAACATGAATTGACGTGACCTGCTGGTGACAGAGCGTGTCAGAAGCCCATGCCAACAGAAACGAAAAAAACAGAAAGAAGCAACAAAGAATATTGACAGATAACATACTGCGTGTTTTGGAAAAATTGAGAGAGAGAGAGAGAGAGAGTCAGTCAGTCTAACAGTCGATCAGTGATAGAGAGAGAGAGAGAGAGAGAGAGAGAGAGAGAGAGAGACAAAGAGTCAATCAGTTAGAAAGAGAGAGAGGGGGTAGGGGGGGGGGCGGGGAGAGCATCTTCAAATATCACTTATAAACAAAAAACGAAACTACGATGGATTTGTCTCAAGATATGAAACAGAAGAGGATAACTAGGCAGAAGTCGCCGACAAAGAGAGAGTGAAGGGTGAACCTCTTTCGGCAAAGATGAATTGGCGAGAGAATGAGATTCACTTTGAACGAACGGTTTGATCAGCGGCTGGATAAACTCTGCAGATTTGATGATAGGGTTCACATGATGAAGGTAGTGTGTGAGAGAGAGAGTGAGTGAGTGAGAGAGAGAGAGGGAGAGGGAGAGAGAGAGAGAGAGAGAGAGAGAGAGAGAGAGAGAGAGAGAGAGAGAGAGAGAGAGAGAGAGAGAGAGAGAGAGAGAGAGAGAGAGAGAAAGAGAGAGAGAGAGAGGGAGGGAGAGAGAGACAGAGAGACAGAGACAGAGAGACAGAGACAGAGAGAGAGACAGAGACAGAGACAGAGAGAGAGACAGAGACAGAGACAGAGACAGAGACAGAGACAGAGACAGAGACAGAGACAGAGACAGAGACAGAGACAGAGACAGAGACAGAGACAGAGACAGAGACAGAGAGAGGGTCATAATGGTCTACTATTCTGCATAAAAGCCTTGAGACGTTGCATTGTTATAATACTCATCCTGTTAAGTTTATATTTGTGCTTCTGATGCGTGTTATGTGACGTGATGGTAAAATGAGGAATCAAGTATAAGAGATGATAGTGATATGCTCAGAGAAAAGATGATGAGTAAATGAGAAAAAAAATTGGATGATATGGGAGCCACATGGGTATCGTGATGATGACATGAAAGTGATTATAAGGAATCGTGTGATAATATGGAAGTATGATAATGAGAAAAGGGTTAAGATAGTGATGATGGAGGAAATGAGAAGATGATGTAAGAGGATGACTGAGATAAAATATTATTGTAAAAAATGTGTGTGTGTTTGTGTGTGTGTGTGTTTGTGTGTGTGTGTGTGTGTGTGTGTGTGTGTGTGTGTGTGTGCGTGGGTGTGTACGTGTGTGTGTGTATATATATATATATGTGTGTGAGTGTATGCGTATGTGTGTGTGTACATATAAGCATATTGTAAATTTAAGGAACCCAGAAGTGGTTCCTTATTCAAAAGAGTTTTCTTGGCTCAGAGCATAACTTTACCAAAGAAAACCTGATACGTTTCCTCACACAATTTATTGACCATCATCACGTATGACGTCTGCGATATTTCGTATGTAATGCCCAGGGGAGAGAGCAGTCCGAGTTCTTTTTTTCTTTTAAGGAAGGAGCTGAATGGAATGGAAGAGAGACAGAGAGAGAGAGATTGAGAGAGAGAAAGAGAGAGATCCAGGGGAATAGCTTGTATTCTTTCCTTTCTTTCACTTAAAGTGCGTGAAGAGCTGTGAAACACACACACATATATAGATAGATAGATACACACATACACGTAACAAACACCTACATAGACACCGACATATATCTATCTGTCTGTCTATCTATTAGTATATATAGATATTCATATATATGTATATATGTGTGTGTGTGTAAAGAGAGACAGAAGAATGAGAGGAAGAACATCATTTAAGTAGAATTTACGAAAGACGCTGTTAAGGAAAATTGAAAAAAAAGGAGAGGAAGAAGAAAAGAAAAAAGAAAAGAAAAGAAGAGAGCGACAGTTTTGGACCTTACCTGGCCACGAGGGATGGGAGCGAGGGCGAAGGCAGAGGACCAGAAATTGGCTTACATCATGAAGATTAAGGCGAGAGAGAGACGGGGGCTTGGGGGGGAGGAAAGAGAGAGAGAGAGAGAGAGAAGCTGCGGCCGCCCCTTGCTCAGATATTTTATTGGGAAAGAATATCTCTCCCTTTTGGTTCATGTATATATCTGTTGGTCAAGTTATTTATTGTTCGGTATCTCTCTCTCTCCCTCTCCCTCCCCCTTTTCCTTCCTCTCTCCCTCTCCCGCTCTCTCTCTCTCTCTCTCTCTCTCTCTCTCTCTCTCTCTCTCTCTCTCTCTCTCTCTCTCTCTCTCTCTCTCTCTCTCTCTCTCTCTCTCTCTCTCTCTCTCTCTCTCTCTCTCTCTCTCTCTCTCTCTCTCTCTCTCTCTCTCTCTCTCTCTCTCTCTCTCTCTCTTTCTCTATTTCTTGTCTGTCTATATGTGTACACGTGTCTTCTAATAAGATTAATACACTTGTTTATTTGTGTGTGTGTATGATTG
>BOPN01000359.1:135647-138147 GCA_017312705.2 Penaeus japonicus
CCCCCCCCCCTCTCTCTCTCTCTCTCTCCTTCCCTCCCCTCTTAATTCCTCCCATTCTCCCTCTCCCACTATCCCTCCCCCTCTCTTTCCCTCCTTCCCTCCCATTTTCTCTCTCTCTCTCTCCTCCCCTCCCCCTATCACTCCCTCCCTCCCTCCACCTCTCTCTCCCTCCTATTCTCTCTCCTTCCCTCTCTCCCCCTCCCTCCTTCTCTCCTTTTCTGCCTCTCTCCTTCCGTTCCTCCCTCTCTCTCTCCCTCCTTCCCTCAAATTCTCTCTCACTCTCTCTCTCTCTCTCTCTCTCTCTCTCTTTCTCTCTCTCTCTCTCCTTCTCCCTCTCTCGCCTTTCCTACCCCTTTCTCTCCTTCCATCCTTCCCCCTCTCCCTCTCTCCCTCCTTCCCTCCCTTCCTCTCTTTCTCCCTCCCACCATTTCTCCTTCCCTCCTATTCTCTTATTCTCCCTCCCCCCCTCTCTCTCCTTCCCTTCCTCCTTCCCTCGCATTCTCTTTCTCTCCTTCCATCCTTCCCCCCTCTCCCTGTGTCCCTCCCCTTCTCTCTCTCTCCTTCTCACCCTCCCCCTCTCTCTCTCCCTCCCATTATCTCTCCTTCCCTCCCATTCGCTCTCCTTCCCTCCCATTCTCTCCCTCTCCCCCCCTCCCCAAAAACAAAAGAGCATTAAAAAGCCTGATCTACCTTCAATACGCCAAAGTCGCTCACACACTTTCTCGAACCTCGGACGAGCTGTCATGCCCTCTCATTACCGCTCTTAATCTAACAGTGACTTCATTACGAAACTAGTCTTGTCTCTTTTGGGGAGGTAATTAAAGTCAGTGTTCACCCACGCCTGTGTTTCCAAGGGGCGCAGAGTACGAGGTGTTGCAGTGGTGTTTCTCGGGTGCGTCGAAGTGTGTTGCTGACGAAGATCCTGTGAGGGAAGAAGAAGAGACGGCTTGGGGTGAGTTCTGTGGCCTCGGGTTTCATTGTGTATCAGTTGTATCATTATTGTTATCGTTATTATTACTATTATTATTATCATCATTATTATTGTTATCAATATTATAATTATTACCATTGTCGTCATTATTATCATCATTATCATTGTTATCTTCATTACTAATATCATTATTATTATCCTCGTCATTACTACTATCATCATCATCATTATTACTATTATTATTATCATCATTATTATTATTATCATTATTATTATTATTATTATTATTATCATTATTATTATTATCATTATTATTATCATTATTATTATTATTATTATTATTATTATTATTATTATTATTATTATTATTATCATTACTATTATTAGTATTATTATCATCATCATCATTATCATCATTGTTATTGTTATTACTGTTGATGTTGATCATTCTTATTTTCTTTGTCATCTTAATTGTATGCATATATATATATATATATATATGAGTGAGAGAGAGGGTGTTGGGGGGGGGGGTCAAGAGGAGAATGAGGAAGGAAGTCCTGTCATTTTTAGAATATTGATCCGATATATATATATATATATATATATATATATATATATATATATATATATATATGTATATATATATATAGGCTACTCAGATAAAATAATGATAACAGAAACAATTACAATAAAAGTAAAAAGTAAAAATGGTAATTATAGTTATGAAAATGGTCATGATAATAATTTTACCAACGATAGCAATATTGTTAATGGCAGTAACATTGATATCATTAAAGGTAATAATTATGATGATTATAACAATGATTAAATTGTTAATATTAGTAACTGATGATGATAATGATAATGATTATAATAAAGATAAGGATAATGATGATGATAATGATAACAATAATAACGATCTTCACCATCATAATTATCCTAACAATAATAAATGACAATGGAGTAAAAATAAAAGTTTGACACCACACACCCAAATAACATGGATAATAATATCACTAAGATGAAATAAACACTCAAAGCAAAAGGAAACTGCGGTAATATCCTGATGCTCACTTCCCTCCGAGCTCTACCGGAGATTTCTCGCGAGGAATGCAGATGAGTTGTGTAAATCCTGAATTAGAATCCTCGGTGAAAGCCTTAAAAAAAAAAAAAGAAAAAAAAAATCTGATTTAAGTGAAAAGGAAAGAAATGAAAAATAGTAATGAATATCTTTAGATACTGTGACGGATACAGGTCATTGTGACAGATGTAGCCACAAAAGAAAGAAAGAAAGAAAGAAAGAAAGAAAGAAAGAAAAAAAACGACGAAAATAGTTTTCAAACCGCATTAAATACTTCTCTTTGAATATCAAAGTTATTCAGTCTCATTCATACTTTTTCTGCATTACATCATGACACAAGACAGTCATACGTTTATAGCAGTAATAAGATTATGCAGCATGATAAATTCTAACAAGTTTAAAAGCTTTGAGAAAGGTTACAGTTCAGCCTCTTGAGCAATAGAATCAGATGGAATTACAACTTAGATGTACATAGATGTTTATAAAAT
>BOPN01000359.1:145647-148147 GCA_017312705.2 Penaeus japonicus
GTGTGTGTGTGTGTGTGTGTGTGTGTGTATATATATATATACATATATACATATATCACAAAAAAACACAAACACAGTAACGTGCACATAACAGAATTAATAAAACACTGCCACAAATTGAAAGGAAAAACTCGCGACGTTTCGAACTTTTTAAAGAAAGTTCCTCATCAGGCGTAAGCAATCCAAAAATGAATAGTGGAAGTAAATTTTGACAAGAATATATAAGGAAAAGATGACAGTAGGAACAAGGGCTGAATCAGGTCACAGAAGGTTAATTAATCTATGGAATGCTTTTCCCACTAGAAAGGAGGTAAGATCATCCAACCCCCATTGTCCAGCACTCAAGTTAAAATTGGGAATCTTTTTAATTAAAAGAGATTCAAGCATCTTTCTTTCGTACGTATTTGACGATTTATGAATTAATTTTACGTTACTCCAATTTAGTTGATGACCGGCATCACGCATATGAATAAAACAAGCATTCGATTCCCTCGCGTACCTGACATCGCGTTTGTGTTCACTTATTTTTTTTTCCAGCTCTCTACCCGTTTCACCTATATAGAACTTCGGACATTCATTGCAAGGAATAGCATAAATGCCTGAAGAAGTGCCATGGGTAGCGCTGGAAGCATTGTGTTTAACCAAAGATTTACGCAATGTGTTAGGATAAGTGAACACTATATCGATGTCCACTTTTTTTAATAACTGCAACTTATCATCGAGTGACTGATTAAACGGTACAACTAATAAGCTATCGGATCTGTCCTTACGCATGACTTTAGTATATGAATAAAATTGTGATATAGCATATGAATGCGCTTGTTCTAAGAAAAACTTAGGGAAACCAAGATTTTTAAAGGACTCCATAATGATGCTAATCTCTTTATCAATAAACTCATTATCACTGATCCTATATGCTCTAAGAAACATAGACGAGGCTACTGACTTCTTAATGGATAAAGGATGATATGAGAAAAAAATGAAGGTAATTAGCAGCATGGGTGGGTTTCCGGTAAACTGAAAACTTTAAATAACCATTGAAATTATGCAATAATACGTCAAGAAAGGGTAATTTACCAGCACTTTCCCATTCTACTTTGAATTTAATGGTACGAGCAAGAGTGTTAAGTTTACGTAAAAAATCATCGAAATCCGGTCGGTTTACTGGCCACATAGAAAAAATATCATCAACATACCTAAACCAAATCGAGCCCGGAGGGAGGATGGCCGGAAGGAGTTCAGTTCCAAACATTTCCATATATAAATTACCAAGGACCGCACTTAAACTACTACCCATCGCGATACCGTTAGTTTGTTTATAGAATTCTCCCTCAAAAGAAAAAACGTTATTCGAGACGCATAAACGAACAAGTTCAATAAAATAATCAACCGGAATGGGAATCTCCTGAGGAGCTGCAGTCAGTTTACGTTCTAATAAGTCTAGCACATTATCAAGAGGAACATTCGTAAACAGGGAATCCACATCAAAACTTACTAGTTTCATGTTGTGGGTCTGTAAATTACGAACTTTATCAATGAAATCCATCGAATGCTTAATATGACTGCTCGAGAAAGAACCTAAAAGAGGTGATAAGTTATTAGCCAGCCACGACGCAAGTGGGCGAGTAACTGAGTTACACGACGAAATAATTGGTCTTAAGGGAATACCATCCTTATGAGTTTTAGGGAGACCATAAAAATAAGGAATTGACTGATTAATTGTCCTGAAATGATCGAAAAATTTAGAATCGGGGGATTTTGCAGCAATACGTTTCAGACTTCTACGAAATGACTCAGTCACCGAGGGGTAAGGATTCGACCGAAGTTTTTGATGTCGTGTTATCATTTAAAAGGAGATGAGCTTTATGGACAAAATCTACTTTATCTATGATAACAACGTTACTACCTTTATCCGCTTTGGTGATCACTATATTAGAGTTACGTTTCAGCGATTTGATCGCTAAATAATAACGACGAGGTAAACCATTAAAATCATCAAATAAATCGAGGATGGGATTTAACATGACCCCCTTAAGGTAGCTTAAATCTTTGTTAAAGAACTTATTTTGTTTAGCAATAAGACCATCGAGACCTTTTTTCGTAATCCAAACAGTTAACATGACTGGGTTTAGTAGAAAACGATAATCCAAAGCCTAATAGTTCGGTTTCATAACGAGAAAGAGTATGAGACGAAAATCAGCAACCGAGTTGGTGAGAAAATTTCGACAAAGGCCTTCGTGAACAAATATTGTGAAGTTTATTTTGGAGGGAAGCTTGATGATGGCGACTTTTTAGGGAAGATCTATGAGCAGCAAACGACAGATGATCATCTAATTGAACTGGGGTAACTTCTCTAAGTAATCTAAGTGACGTACGGACTTTATGGAACGCATCTTCAACATCTAATTTAATTCTTTCTCACATAGATATAACCTTGGTAACCTGAATTGGGACTTGAATTTCTAGTTCATTGCTGCCGAGTGCCCACGGGAATTGTCTG